>JAQGBQ010000746.1:0-16808 GCA_034698485.1 Vertagopus arboreus
GACAGCGGACACTCTGCAGCTTGTAAATTGTGGAGCAATGTTTCCAACGATCTTGTCAATTGTTCCAGAAAGTTTTCGAGTAGTAATAAGTTGGCAAAAGTGCAAAAAACTGATAAAAAAACATTTGCCCATCCAGTCGCAGTTAGCAATAGATTTTCAATTTTGCCAGAAGAATCTGTGACAACAGTAAAACCTATTCAACATCAACATCAAAAAGTCAACCCAAAGAAGTGCCAGAAACCCTTAAATTTGATGATCATTGATCCAGTACCAAATTGTAACAAAGATTGGATTAAATCTTGTATTAAAACGTTATATAACATTGTATTGGGGATTATAAACCTATTTGTTTAGCGAACTTGAAGATGCAGTTGTATTTTCATAATTAAATCTTTTGTAATTATTTAAAAGTGTTTAGGTTTTAATTAGTTTGTATAAAATAATGTAGGCAATTGTGTCTTAATATAGTTTAAGTGATTTCTGCTCTCTTTTTTCACATTAATTTGTTTTCTAATCTATTCGAAATGGTGTCTATTGAATTAATAATTTTATACAATATTCCATTGTGATTTATATAAATCTCTTTGTGAAAATTATTTATAAATGTTGCTAAATATTAACTTACAAATTGTTGGATGCAATACATAAGTTTAAGAGCCAAAATCATGCATGGTTTATTTTAATTTAGTTGTTTATTTAGATGAATCATATTAGAAAAAAAAAATCAGTTTTTTAAACAAAATTATAGGGTATTTTTAATTTGTTCTACTGGATTTTTGTCAATTAATTTTCTAATTTAATATTTGTGTAAAAAATTGAATAATTTGGGTGAATAGTAGAGATTAGTATGTATAAAATTAAGTAAAGTCGCCGGGGAAATGGGAAACCCCCCTCGTGGGGAACTAATTTTATTTTACGGTTTGATTAATTTTAAGGATGTGTATTTAATATAATTTTAATCTTACAATTATAAATATAATTATTTAAAAAAATATATTTACATATTGGTATGTGGATCGTATAAAATGCAGGTCGTAAAAATCTTGTTTTGGAAACTACTTGAAAAAATTAATAAAATGCTAAGCAGTTATCTTGGGATACTAATTTCGATGTTTTTTTTTTACTTAGGTTTTATGTAACGTTGGAACTTAGAATAACCAAATGGCTTGACATTTTTTAAAATGAATTGGAAAAATTGTTTTGGGAAATAATTTTTGTTAGCATTTATTGGCAATGTATAGCAAAAAAATAAAATATTCCACATAAAATTCTTTACAAAAAAATCTGATTTTTTAACTTGCCAGTCTATGAAAATCTTAAGGGTTGAGATGCCACCCTTGAGTCCCTGATTTTGCTTAGTGATAAATAAATGAATTTAAAAACCTCTCTCTTTTCATCTTCTAATCTAATCGAAATGCAAGGTTTTTCTCAAAGGACCCCGCACACTGTAGAAAGGGTTTGGCGATCTACGGATTTTTCCATTTTTTTATATGTTAATATGCTAATAATTGGCTTTTTGCTACCAAACCACAGTCTGTTTAGAGCTTATTATTGTCCAGTTATTTGTACTGATTCGGCTATGACAGTTTATTAAAGACTAAATCAAATCAAAAGCAAATACTGCTCTAAATCAGCGACGGGGGTTCAAACCCGGGTCGCCGCACTTTTCGCATCTTGTTTTCATGCAATATTGCACTTAAATATCAATTCAATCTTTACTTAATAAATACTAAATGTATGTTTAAGTGCAGTATTGTATGAAAACAAGATGCATAAAGTGTGGCGACCCGGGCTCGAACCTTAGTCCCTGGTTTATAGTTCAGATTTTTTTTGCTGAAGCAGGGTATGTAACTATATAATTGTTTTGTATTTTTTTTAGCTGCGAGGTGAATTTTGAGTGCGGCAGTGAAAATGTCAGATAAGGAGAAGCGATTCGCTTCACAGTTTATCACCAGATTCTTGGAATATTTCCCCTCATTGTATTTCGAAGCGGTCGATGCCATGTTGGATTTGTGTGAAAACAACGATGTGTCTGTACGTATGCTTTCAATGTTAATCAGCTTCGCCCACACTTGTTTCTTCCTACATTTTCAATGTTAGCAATTATTTCTTCTTATCTTACAATGTATTTCTGGACCGAGTCGAATTTCGATCTATTTTCCTGGCCCATTCTACGATCTCATTTGAAACCTTTGTTAAATAAGAGCCGGTCAAATAATCGAATAGTTGAAGTTCGTGTCCCCATCATTGGACGAATGGATCATAATCGACTCATTGCTATTCGAGTATTCGATTAAAAATCAAATCAAAATTGCCGAAGGTTTTGTAACTCAATAATTAATTTTTGTTTTCTTTTAATCATATTACGGATTCCAAAGCAAGTTTGTAAAGATTTTTTGACAGTTTCGAAGAAAGTTCCAATCTTCGTGGACTCGTTCACTGCAGACGTGTTCGCTCAACTTATGCAAACTGATGACACTGGAGAGCTAACGACGATACAAAGTTCTCTTCTCAGCTTATTCCATATTCATGCACAGGGTATTCACAATCATTATATTAACGCAAAATAATAACAGCGACGTAGGCTCCACCCCTTTTATTTGAATGGACCAATCCTGAGCGTAGAAAATTTAAAAAGGGTGGAGCCTATGTCGATCATATTTATTTGCCTCATTATTCAATTCTATTCAGCCATTCTTATCTTAATGATTCGTTTGCTTGTTTAACAATATTAAACATAATAAATACGGTTTTGATTTTTGATAGGTGCATTAGTGGGTCTATTTTCGCAAATCTCTACTGACAAAGAAATAGTTCGTGAACGGTGCTTCAAGTTCCTCGCGACAAAACTTAAGGATTTAAGTCCAGAAATTGTGGATGTTGAATTCGAGAAATGTCTTCTTTCTGAAGCACGTTGTAGTGTTCGTGTAATGATAAATTTTCTGGATTTATTTATTACAGTGCAGAGCAGAATGATAGAACATAATATTGAAAGTGCCAAAACGTTAACAGTTTTTCTCTTTTTTAAACCGAGTTATAAATTTAAAAAAAGAAAAACATTGCTATCACAGAACTTCCAAAATTCAAAAAAATAATTATAAGCAGAAATAAAAAAAATCACGATTATGTACTATCATTTCGCTCTGCACTGTAACGCAAGTTACAGTATGATTATCAGGATTTGAAAAAAACTGAATTTTAAGTTTAATATGATACTTAATCGAACATTTATAATTTCTTGTAGGAATTGAGTGGCTTCCAACTGAAGCAATTGTTTGACCTTTTAATAAAGACGAAGCTACTTGAAACAGTTGCAGGTCAACATAGTTTAGTTGATTTGATTGGAGAAGTCCTAGAAATGAATAAGCAGTTCGATCCTTCCGAGGTCGAGAATTTCGATAAGCTTTTGCTCTGCAGCAAATATGTTTTGCTACTCTTCTCAGTAAGTAGATAATACTCAAGTTTACATATTTAAAAAATCAAAATTAATTTAATACAGTACAGGGTCATTACTTCTTATTTTATCAAACGAAAACAGCCAGAACTGAGGAAGTAGTAGACGGATTGAAACGAAATTTTAACTGGGCGTTCTCAAACATATCTGTGACTAATCACAGTAGACGCCAATTAAAAAGGTTGAAAAGGCCGAAGTAATTAAATTTTAAAGTTGACTACTTTTTTTTGGCTGTTCCAGAGGTAGCGTCTCACAAAAAGCAATCCTCAAAAAAGAGAGATGGTCCGGTCGTAAAATTAACTAATCCTCTGTTTAAATGATAGTCGATAGTATTATAAACTATCAAAAACCTAAAGAAAAAAGACTGATTTTATCAAAATAAATCTAAACTTCCAAAACGGTAAAAAAAGCTATTATTCGTATAATTGACCTTTTGACCTCTAGAGAGACCCCTGATCCAGAAGGTCATCGGAAACCAACTTCGAACAAGCTAGGGTATTGTATACAAAAATACAAAAAATAAATTGGACAAAAAGTTTTAAAGCATGACAGTGGTCCATGCCCTAGAACCTCCGACATCCATAACAGGAAGTAAAACTGCATTAGTCTGTATACAAAGCTAATGGCAGGTCCAAACTTCATTTTTTTTGTCACACTCAACACATCAATAATTTTTTTGCTAGGAATGCAAAGGGTCAAGTCTAATTCATAAAAGGACCCCAGAAAAAAGCATGCAAATCTGATACTTCAAAATGAGAAAAGTAACTTGAGAGGTTCATGGCTGTCGATGCTTTAACTGGACGGGGGGTCCTCCAACTTATCCAAGTATTTCAAAAACTTAAAGTAAACTAGACTTGCATATTTAGAAGATTTTTCAACCTTTTTTGGAAGTACAGCTTCAAAATCTGAGCTTCACAAAATGTTTGTTCATCACAAAGCCGATTTTTCAAAAGTGTTCCGGAAAACGGTCCAGTGGGGCAAAAATTTGAAGGTCAGACTCGAACTAACAATCATATCCAAAAAAGATATGCCCATGAAGAGCTATAATAGGAACTTCATGGATCTTTAAGCATTTGGCATGCTGCAAAACATTATTAATCTTCGAAAAAAACTACAATTCAGAGCGTCTGGAAACTAAAAAAGTAGGATACTCAACTTTGGTTGTCAATTTCTTGGGCGTATCAAAACTTTTTTGATCGCCGTTTTCGGTAGTTAGTGACAAATATGTTTGACAATAAGCAGTTAAAATTTTGTTTCAGTTTAATTATTGCTTTTTAAGCAAATTCTATTTTTCAGTTTGATAAAATAAGAAGTAATGACCCTGTACAAAGCCAAATTATAGCCCTTGTGGAATTTATTTGGAAAATAGTATTTAGTAAGTCGAATGCTTCGATTATATTTTATACTCATTTTTCAGGCATCTTAATTTTATAAAATTAAACACATTTTTTCCTATCCGATTTTTTACAACCGAGTAATGAATTTTTTTGAAGTACTATGTAAGAAATGGTTGTGCCAAAATTGACTTAAAAATAAATTTTTGAACAAGGACATGGCACAAAGAAGACGGGTTTTGGCTTTCCATGGATTTTTCTGAATTTTTTATATGCTGTGCAAATTGATATGATGATCATTTTTTAGTAATGCGCCGACCCTCTAACTTGAGCTTATTGACCTCTATAAGGGTCAAAAGGTCCCCAAAAGGAAGATATTTTTGTCTCTAACCCGCAGATAGGTTACATTAAAAAATTAGGAATTTAATTATAAGAAATAAATACCAATTTACTTGACCTCTGTGAAGTGTAAAGCGCTAGGTCAAGAAAACAACAAAAAATGATTTTGTAGACTAGCAGTGGCACCTAAAGTAGATAAAGTGAGTTATTTTTTAGTTCCTTTAGACTGCGCAGATACTGCCACCGTTCCACAAAATCATTTTTTATTGTTTTCTTGACCTAGCGCTTTACTTTTAGGTCGCAGAGGTCAAGTATATTGGTATTTATTTCTTAGAATTAAATTGCTAATTTTTTGGTGTCTCATATATACGGGTTAGAGACAAAAAAATATCTTCCTTTTGGGGACCTTTTGCCCTTCTAGTGGTCAATAAGGTGAAGTTAGAGGGTCGGCGCGATACTAAAAAATGATCAAAATATCAATTTGTACAACACATCAAAAAGTTGGAAAAATCCATAGAAAGTCAAAACCCGTCTACTTTGCGCCAATTCCTTTATAACTGGATTGACAAAAAAATAGTAAAAAACGTAGTTTATGTGCCGCATTTTATAAAATTAAAACAAGACTACTAAAAAAATCATTGGAAGATATTATAACCGTTTTGTTTGACTACTATCTAAATACCAGTTTCAAAAAATAAATTCCGTACTAAGGCAGCCTGAAGATCTAGAAAAGATTTATGAATTTTGAACTTTTTGGCAACAACAAATTTCGTTGTTTTTTTTTGTAAATTGTTACGTTAAATTTAAAAAAAATGATTTGGACCCAATGTTTAATTTAACCTAAAAAATGTACAAAAACAACGTAATTTGTTGTTGCCGCCTAAGAGACGATGGGCAGATTTTCTAGCGAAAAAGTTGCCCGTGCCTTAGCTACTGCACTATTGGGAGCCTGGCGTGTCTGGTTTATGGACTTTTTAACCGTTGCAGCACAGAACTTATTTGACATACTGTACCTAACAAAAAATAAATTATGAACACCTTTGAAAAAATATAATATTTTGCAGGTTTGGGGGCTAATGAAATTCAGCTCGATGGACGACCTGCACTTGCCCGTAAATATCGGCAACTATACCTGGTTCTCTAACATTTGCATTTCCAAAACAAACAAAAAAACAGCCGTGTAGCTTACATCCATTCTTTCTACGAAAACTCCAAAAACTCCATGATTTTAATGGCAACCTTCTTGCATTAATGTTAGACACCCAACTAATCCGAACGTGCTTATTAGCGATCAACAAGGTTTTGAATCAGCAAAGCATTTCAGTAGCTGTCGGAATCTACGAGGATTTGTGACGAGAGACTCGATCCTTTGCAATTAAGGGCGGACCTAAAAGAAGTATTTAAAGATAACTTCATATCTCAAAAGAATTTGGCCAGTTTGCCCTACATGGAAATGTTGTGGAGGTTAAGCAAATCATGAAGGAACTTAATATTCTGGAATGTCATCAAAAAGTAATTGTAATGTGAAATATTAAATACATTTTGTGACAGTCCGAGCAAAAAAGGAACAAGCAACTTAAAATATAAACTAATATATTCTACATATATGAAAAAGGTGGTGATATTTTTTCTGCAAACTTTTGAAGACAATGTAGCTCTCCAGCGATTGAATAAAAGTCACTGGTTCATTATACAAATTCCTGGATAGGCGGATATGACACAGGAAATTGGAGAAATCTTTGGACTTTGTAAGTATTTTTGTTACATAAAATAAAACATACAGTGATAAAACTCTACATAGCCCGAGCCACTGTACATAGTGAAACAATTGTTTCCGGAACTGTTTTTTTTTGCTGTAAATCAGAAATTTCAAAGAGTTACGGTCTGCATTTTTTTTACACGTAATAAGCAATTAATTAGGTAGCTTAAATAAAATTTACAGCTTCGCAGCTTCTCTGTCTCTAATAAATCAACAAAAACGAGCGGGCCATGACCCTATCGTGGCACGCGCGTTCTCCAGGGGTAAATTGCTTCATATTTTCACCAGGGGTGACTTCCAGACTTCAACGCTTGTATGGGGTCTAGAGCAAGCATCTAGCTCCAACCTAGACCACAAGTCGTAGTCCAGAGGGTGGGGTTTGGAAATACAGATTGAAATGCTGTAGAAAAACGGAAGCTCGAAAAATGGCTTTTTAACCACTTTTGGACAATTTCGCCCCGTGTGAAGGAGCAGAATTTTTATGAAAAGTCCAACCTTCATTTTCAAAGAGGGTGGACCCTTCGGGTTTGGAAATAAGCTAAAAAGAATCGTCGTTTTAAGTGCCTCAGAGGAATTCGGTAACTTTAAAGTCCTTGGTGCAGATTTCTCCGGAATTGTGACCCAAGTAGGGTCAAAGGTCACGGAAAAGAAAATTGGTGACGCCGTGTTCGGGTGTAATTTCTAACCCAGTGCACTCCCAAGTCATCTTAGAGTACCTCGTCAAGACCTTTTAATGACCTTGCCTGATAACATGACCTTTTGCGAGGGTGCAACTCTCCCCATCGTAGCCTCTACGGCTTATCATTGTCTTATCGAACTAGCTAAAATCAAGGCTAATGATACTGTGCTTATCCACACAGCTTCTGGCGGCGTGGACTTAGCCGCGGTTCAATATTGTCAAGCAACAGGGGCAAAAATCATTGCAACTGCGGTCAGTAAGCGGGCTTATCTTCGAGCGCTTGGAATCCAGCATGTATTTCACTCAAGAAATACGAATTATGAAAAATAGATTATGAAGATAACCAATAATAAAGGGGTCATTGTGCACGTGTGGTGCGTAATTCATCGACAGGTCCAGGATTTAAGGAAGCCTCGCTAAATATTTTAGCGCCATCTATAAAATTTGTGGAGATGAGTGAACTCGAGATATGGACAAGGTCAGAGGTTAAAATATTAATAGAGGATATGACCTACGTGATTGTTGACCTTTCCCAAATAAAAGCTGAGGATTATACACGATTGTTTAAAAAAAGTGGGGGAGCATGTTGCATCCGGCATGTTAAAGCCATTGCCTTACTAACGATTTGAAAACACGAATATTGGTGAAGCCCTGACTTATCTTGGGGAGGCGAAACACGTCGGTAAGGTTGTGGTATCGACACCCAATCGGGTGTTTGAAAATGGAGAGTATGTGATAAAAGCGGGATTATTTAATGACCGAAGTACTTATCTAATTACTGGAGGATTTGGTGGCGTTGGTTTAGAAGTTGCTAAGTGGATGGCCACCCAGGGTGCGAAGCATATCGTTCTTGTGGGTCGAAGTCAACCGAATTATAAGGCTAAGGAGGTCATCGCTTATCTTACTAAATAAGGAAGGAATATCCAAACGAAATTATTGGATATCGGAGACTTCGATAAGTGTCGTGAGCTTATCGATTTTATTCAGAAATCAAAAGTGCTGCCACCTTTGAGAGGAATTATGCATGCGGCAGGGACTTTGGCGGATGCGAGAATATAGACTTTGAATTGGGGGAGTTTAAAAAAAAACATTCAGGTCAAAGGTCACATGGACTTGGAATTTGCATAGTTTGACCCGGGAGTTAAAATTGGAGCATTTCGTTCTTTATTCGACGATTGTGACGATTAGCGGGAATTATGGACGGACGACTCAGGCTGCTGCGAATTTTTTTATGGATATTTTTGCTTATTATAGGCATTCTTGAGGGTTGACTGCATTCAATGTTAATTGGGGTCAATGGGGTCAAATTGGGGTGGCGTCGGAATTGAAAGCGACCGGGGTGACCCCCTTTAGTCCGGCGTTCTCGGCTTTAAAGATATTGATGAAGAATCATAAGACTCAGGGCGTGGTGGAAGATATTGACCATCAACTACTTAAAAAGGTAGTTAAAGTTAAATGTATTTAAATTAGAGTTTTTTAAGTATATTTAATTGACAACGGTTGATCAAAAACAAATACTAAATCTTGTATTTTTGGAATTTTAGATGGGAAAGTTTTTTTAGAACGTATTTTGGATTTTAGAGCTGGACATTTTAAGAAAGAGTTTGTATTTTAAAGATATTAAACAAGTATCTATCTTATATCTTATATTTTGTATTTTAAAGATTTTAAGAAAACATTTTATATATTAGAGACATTACGAAAATATTTTGAATTTTCACAGTTTTATTAAAGTAGTTTGGAATTTTAAGAAAGCATTTAATTTTTTAACTTTAAAAAAAAGTATTCCATATTTTGTATTTCGACGATTTTAAGAAAGTGTCTTGATTTTTAGAAATTTTAGAAAGTATATTCCAGGTTTATAGAAAGTATGTTTTATTTTCAAGATTTAAAAAAAAATCAAGGTTTAAAAAATATTTGGTACTTTTAGGATTTTAAATACTTCAGGAAAGGATTTCGGATTTTTTTTTCAAACTTTTAAGAAACAAATTTGCATTTTAGGGTTTTTAAGAAAGTATTTCCAGATTTTGCAAAAGTATTTTGTGTTTTAAAAATTCTATTAAACTATCTTATATTTTAAGTTCAAAGCTTAATGTATTTTGCCCACCTCGGAATTAATTTTTTTTTTTAGATCTTCCCAAGTATGCAAAAATATTTCGAGGAGCTTGAAAAATCCCTCGGGGGATGTGAGGATAACTCTAGCTTATCAACAACAGAGGGCAACGGATTAGCAAAATCCTCTCTAAAGTACACAGAGACGGAAGGAGAGACAGAAAATTATTTGGTGGTGAAGAAATACGTGGAGATAATCGTTCGAAATGCACTTAAATTGGACGTGGACGAATTGGTGGACGAAGACTTGAATTTTATAGATATGGGAGTAGACTCCCTAATGATGATTGAGATGAAAAATTCATTCCAGATTATGACCAATGGTCAGGTCACACTGAACGTCGCCGCTTTAGCCGAGCGTCAGACGCTTAGGGCCATGTCGGTACATTTACATTCCTTGTTACAAAATAAATAAATAAGCGTCATATGTCATAACTTCTTTACTTTAAAACATAAACTTTTAAGTCCGAATCCAGTTTTGACAAAAAATCTGAGCTATAAACCATGGACTGGGGGTCAAGCCCGGGTGGCCGCATTTTTGCACCTTGTTTTCATGCAATAGTTTACTTAAATATACATTTAATGTTCAGTTACCCTTAAGTAAAGATTAATTGTATATTTGAGTGCAATATTGCATGAAAACAAGGTGCAAAAGTGCGGCGACCCGGGCTTGAACCGTAGTCTCTGGTTTATAGCTCAGATTTTTTTGTCAAAACTGGATTCAGGCTAAAAAAGTTGTTGTCGCCTGTGCAAATAAAATTTCTAGACTAGCGATATAACAAACTATAATTTGAAATTAAAAATAAAATAACAACTTACATTTTCGTCATCCTCTTCACTTGAGTCACTTTCAGTTTCCTCATCCGATTCTTTCTTATCTATTGCAACCACTGCCTCTTCATCTGACGATTCTTCACTCTCTATTTGACCTTGACGGGTGGACGTCACAACGTCTGCAAATGACAGGGGTTCTAAAAAATCATAAAAAATAAAATATTATAATTACGAAAAAATACAAAAAAAGTATTTTTAAAACGGCATCAAGTCCTATAATTATAAAGATAACTTATAAAGATAATTTTATCTCTGTCTCAAATATAAGTCAAATAGTTTTATTAAAAAGTTAGGTACTTCAATTTTCGAAATTTTTCTTCGTACTTAAATGGCAGTTAAAAATGCACTGGTTTTATTTTCCATTTGAGAACAAATAGGAATTTCAAAAATTGAAGTACCTAACTTTTTAATACAACTTTATAACTTTTATTTGAGACAGAGATAAATTTTTTAGCTTCCTAATTTTAGGACTCGATACCGTTTTAAAAAGACTTGTTTCCTCTATAAGCTAACATAAAAACATAATTCTCAATTCGCCCAAATACAGATTTCTTTCAATGAATTATGTAGTCATCGAATCGAACCTTAAGGGTTATACTGTTTTGGCCAACTTTCCGAGTACTCTTTTCGCATGGGGTAGGATGGATAAAATATGTCACATAATTGAAGGGGGTCAAAGGTCAATTAAAATTGCAAAAAACATAGTGATACACTATTTGAAAATTATGGATAAGAAATATTAACGTGGTAAGCATTTTCCAAATTCATTGAGTGGATGTCGAGAAATGAATTTCCCGTCGATTAGACCTTTCTCCTTCCCCCAGTGGTAACCCAAGGGGGCGTGGCCCCTAATTTTTGGATTTTTTGGGTTAGTTGATGCAATTCTTCAACATATCCAAAAATAAGCAAATTCTGAGACCTAGTGTGTTAGTCCAAGGTTGAAATTTTTAATGTGACTCGTGTTCAATTTTCATACGCTACTATGGCACAAAAAGGTGCAACTGCGACAAAAATAAACGGTCCTTTTCAACAAAAGAAGTTAAATAGAATGGACGTTTGCCTGTTAAAGATTGCTTATTTTCTTAAGCGTAACTTGAAAAAAAAATCCAAGTAAATTTAAAGTCCATTGGGCAAGTTTGAACAGAGTTATAGTCCGGACAGACAGACAACGAGATCACATAAGTAGGGGCTAGGGATACAAATCTAAAAATTGCCCTCTTCAGAATGTAACGCCATGTCGTGAAAAGATAAATTTTGGCGTTTTGGTGCCGGACATAACTCGAACGAATTCTGGAGAATCTGAAAAACAAATTACATTAGTTAAATAGAAGGTATGCCGCGAATATTAAAACTATTCGAGCGAATTGAATAGTGAATAGTTTGAGTATTCGTGGCATCTCTAGTGTTACTTATATCTCTGGTTTAGGAATTTTATTTGCACAGGGGTCAAAAACTTCAAAAAAATGTGAGCTACAAACGAGGGACTCAGGTTCGAATCCGAGTTTACCCATTTACTAATCGCATGTTAACATAAGCCAAAATACTCTCAGGAGAATCTTAATAACTCTTTTCCATCTTAAGGTAAAAATCCACAAAAAATCAAGGTAAATGATCATTAGTTATTGCATGTTTTAAAGTAATAAAACTTTCAAATTTAATTGGCGCGAAAGTTTAAACCAACGTTGAAAAAGTGCAAAAACAAGCAAAATGTTCAAAAATATTTAAAATTTTGAAAAATATGGAATTTTTATTTTTATTCCAGGATGTTAACTAACTAATGTAGTTTCACAAAAAATGAAGGTATCTCAGCTTTCGTTGTTTATAAGACAAACACGTTTTGTCATAGTCACTTTTTAGTGTCATTAAAACATTTTTATTGGGATATTTTCATTTTTTTGTTAAACTACATTAGTTACATGATATCCTGGAATAAAATTAAAAATTCCAGAAAATTATTTCCAATTTTAAGGGTAAATTAAAACATGCTATCACTCATAATTATTAACCTTGATTTTTTGTGGATTTTTATCTTAAGATGGAAAAGAGTTATTTAGATTCTCCTGAGAGTATTTTGGCTTATGTTTAGATGCGAAAAGTAGATGGGTAAACCCGGATTCGAACCTAAGTCCCTCGTTTGTAGCTCAAATTTTTTGGAAGTTGTTGACCCCTGTGCAAATCAAAATCCTAAACTTGCGATATAAGTAACATTACTTTAAATCCTATAAAAAATAACTTTATCATGCAACTTTAGATAGCCCAAGTCAGGATCATTCTTTGACCCAAAAGTTGTCAAAATTATAAATGTCTTCAAATTTTAGTCAATATTCCATAACAACTACACCCAAGTTTAGCCACGGGTCAAACCTTGTACCGATTTTGCCCATCTTTGAACTTTAGCGTTTGGTTTGACCCATTACACATGCGTATAAAATTTCAAGTCGATATGGCGAGTTTGAAGAGAGTTATCGTGCGGACGGACGGACAGACATAGGGATCACATAAGCCCTGACTTGGGCTAAGAATCATAAAAAAATTACCCCCATCTGCTTCGAGACCTTCGACGAATGACTCCTGTGGAGTGACCTGGGAAGAATCCGGGGAAACTGAAAAAAATAATAAAAATAAATAAATATAAATTTTAAGGATGGGTCCAGGTTTGGAGTTTTGATGCGAGAGTGTAAAAACTACATCGAAAAATGAGGTCAAGTATATAGATTTTTCTTTTTTAGTCCAAATTTCCAGTTTTTTGGTATATCATATCTGCGGGTTAGAGAGAAAAATAATTTTTCGGGGGAAACTTTTGACCCTTATTGAGGTCACCGGGGTCAAGTTAGAAGGTCGGAGTAATGCCAAAAAATGACGACCTTAATATTTTGCACAACATATAAAAAGATTGGACAAATCCGTGGAGGTACAAAAATATATCTGATGTGTGCGGGGTCCTTTTGCATATTTATTATTTTGACCAAAAAAAAACTAAAACACAAACCTTTGACCTCCTCTTCTTCGTTGTTCCGCGTAGTTTTTTTATTCGGGCCTGTCCCTGGAATGACGGTCGGGCCAGTTGCTTCATGTTTACAACCTATAGAAAAAATGGATTTGTTTTGTTTCGTGCATATTGGTATTCTGATCATATTTAGTGTTGCACCTACCCTCTAACTTGACCTTATTTTTAATTAATCATATTTGATTCTCCATTCTTTATTCATTTCAAAACTATCTTTAAAAATATAAAAATATGCATAATATTTCATTCTGTCAAAATAAAAAAATGAACGGAAATCAGCGATCATAATTGAATTTTCAAGTGACAAATAAAAAGTAAAACTTTATGAAATTTCATGAAGTTGCACAGCCCTGAAATTCTTGACAAATAAAAGATCAGTGAAATTTCATAACACAAAATGAGGTGAAATATGAAAAATAAACCGTGTTGTTGATTATAAATAAATGTTCGCATGAATCGCAAAAAAATAAAGTGACTTTGATAAAAGGTTATTTACTTTCAAACCGCAAATCGTTGTAATTTTTTTCGTTAAACTGCATTAGTTACTTGATATTTTAAAATAAAAAAAAATCCAAAAAATTGCGATTTTTTCGGGATTTTTCAGTTTTGCTTGCATTTTATACTTTTTTACTTTAAGTAAATAACCTTTTATCAAACTCACTTTATTTTTTTACGATTTATGCGAACATTTATTTCTAATTAACAACACTGTTTATTTTTCATGTTTCAATTCACCGGGCTGTGCAACTTCATGAAATTTCATAAAATTTTACTTTTTATTTGTCACTTGAAGATTTAATTATTATCGCCGATCTCCGTTCATTGTTCGTTTTTTTTATTTTAACAGAATAAAATATTATGCATATTTTTCATATTTTTTAAGATGTTATGATTTTAAGAGTTTTGAAATGAATAAAAAATGCAAAAATTGAGAATCGAATATGATTAATTAAATTAAATAAGGATGTAAATCAGAAAATGATGGAAAAAAGGTCAAGCGTTAGCGTGACCTGAGTGATTGGAAGCGAAGGGTGAGGATCAAGAACCCCGAGCTCCTCCCTTAACGCCCGCAAGCGTGAAAATCGCATTTTCAACCACAATTTCCCCCAACCTAACTTTATTTCAATAGACTAATTTTTGCATATTCGAAAACTAGATTTTTTTTGTTGATTTGTCAGGATAAGCTACACATCTGTGGGCGACCAACAGTTGAAACGGTCTCCTTGTTAGAGAACAGCTTGAAATTCTTCGACTATCTTTTTAGCGAAGCTTTCTCTTTAGGAAACCTTAAAAAAAATTCTTCCGGTGTTAGTTTTAATGACCGTAGTGGCCAATCTATCTGCCCGTAAATCGATTGAAAACTAAATTCTTTCACAAGCCAAATTGACTCTTCTGTAGAATATTACATTTTAAAATTCGGTCATAAACTGTGATTGGATTACAAAAATAATTAATCCAACACTATTTTTGAGAAGTTTAGAAATCAGAGATACTAAATTTATTGTCACTAAATCTGTGCTTACGAGTTGGCTTATTTATTTTTTAGAGAAATTTGAGTAATGGGAAATTTAATCAAAATAATCTCTTCAATTATTATTTTAAGGTTTCTTCAAAAATAGTTAGTTATATTGAAAATCGGTCGGTAACATTTAGAAATATTGACATTTAAAGAATAATAAGTGTATATAAAAAACTCACACTATATTTTAAAAAGAATTTATTCAGTTATTCTAAAATTCGAAACTATCTAGTGTAAACCAGATCTGAGTCTGGCCTGGTGTAGAACCACCACCTGAACTAAACCTACGGATATTATTTATCTATTTAATGATATAGTTTGCATTAATTACATAATGCACAAATTACTGCATTTTGAATTCAGAATATACGTTTGAATGGATTGCAAGATTCAGAGATTTAGTGAAAATGGATTGTTTTGCATATTTACTGATATTTCTAACAATCTGCTGAATATATGAAAATGTAACCGTAAGAATGAATAGGGTCAAGTTATAGGGTCGGTGGAATAATAAATATGATCATAATATCAATGTGTACACCATTTAAAAAATTAGACAATTTTGTGGAAGTTAGAAATCCCATTTACTTTGTGCGGGGTCCTTTTAAAAATAATTCATTTTTAAAACAAACTGAATTTGCTTAACCTTGGAGTAGAATTTTTTCAATTCTTTGAGAAGCACATGGTAAGAGTTTTTATCCTCTTTCTCTGGACGTAACCATTCAATCGATGAAACGTCTTCATGAAGAATGGTTTTATTTGTGAGGCCAGTCGGCAAGGTGACTGAAAAACAAAATTAAATCTGGTTGCCATGGTTTCAAAATCAGTGTTTTCTGGTGTACATAAAATTTGAAAAAAATATTACCGGCGTTTTAAAGCATATACGGACATGAGACAGATTTCGGAGGGCTACTGGGGACCTAAACTACTTGACCCGGGGCCAACACCCACTTTGGACCCAACTTTTGAAAAATCCTGTTGGTTTGGAATTTGTGTTCAATCTGTAGTTTTTAATGAGCTGAGTATGTCATAAACAATCCGGCCAAAATTAGAGAAAAACAACAGTCAAAAGTGTCCAATTTAAGGCGCGTTGCGCCTGTTGAGACTCGACAAAGTCAACTAACCGTTAAAATCCGTCTCTAGGCTTTAAGTGAGAATGATCTGCCCTAAGGGTCTAACTGCGGCTGATGAACAATAATAATTAGCAGAATCGACACACTGGATTTATAATTCACTACACTAATCATTCAACTTTAATTCAGCCTTTTTAAATAATACAAAAAATGTGTAATAAAATGGAGCATAAACAATTAATTATCTCCTACACTCATACAACACAACTCGACTCTCGAGATTACAAAACTAGACTGTCTGGGAATTTCTCTAACACAAAGAACCTCGCCAGAGTTTCACCACCAGCGCAAAACTCAAATACACATAAAACTGGGGCAAACTAATACATACAAATTCTCATGAAAAACTTTTGAAATCCAACAGCGCCCTTATAGCGATCGACCCGAAGTGCATACCCTTTGTAAGAGAAGGTTGAAGTTCAAAAAATCGATACCGTTGAAAGAAAGTTGGGTCTCACCCCAGGTGGCCACAATAAATTTTCTAACACCGGGCTATAAAAATGCTAAAAATAAGCTAATAATATCTGTTTTATGACCCAACCGTCCCAAATTGTATCTTATTGTTTGTGTAAGTTTGACTTCGGCTACGAATTATGAAAGTTCAGAAGATGGAATATGTGAAATGAATTGTCGATCGA
>JAQGBQ010000747.1:0-16806 GCA_034698485.1 Vertagopus arboreus
AAGTGCTGGGCTGGTCCAGTAGCTCTTTTTTGTCAATCTACATAGAAATATTCAGGATTTGTTAGTATTAATAATGGGTAATTAGATAGTATTAGAAATTGTGTTAAAACGTCGTAAAATCAGTGCAATCTAGACTTAAAATGGCTGCAATTAATAAAGAAATTCATACGGTTTGTACCTGTTTCGAGGTTTTTCTTATAAAGTCAGTTCTACCACTCGCTTCTTTTAAAGTTAAAAAGTTTCGTTTTAAAATATGCTTGCATTTTTGGACCGGGTGTAAACCAACATAGAAACGACCACTAAATTGCATTTTTTTGCATACCAATGTGTATCTTATGAGGAAAACTCACATTGTCCAATTTGTATATGTGGTATTCCAACTAACAAGGGCCCACATAGTACTATAACCTTGAATAAAAATATTTCGATAGTGGGGACCGTTCATCATAACTCAAAAATCCCGTAATTTAAAGACTATTTTTTTCTTCTTATTACAAACATAAATTAAACAATTGCGTTTTTTAGTATTTTTTTTCATTTGGTCAAAATGTTATACGAATTTCAGCAAAAGCGGGAATATCGGAATATTCAAACTTTAAAAGGCATGTGGGCCCTTTTTACTAAGAATAACACATATATTGAAGCTCTAAATAATAAATCTTTGTTCAAAAATTGCAAAAAGAAACACAAAATCACTTGACGCAATCAGTATTAGGGTAAACTCAGATTTTTACTTCAAGAGTCATTTTTCTATATACAAACACTCCACAGAGAAAACCTCCGTTTAAATCTAGAGGGCTCTGATATTTTAAAACATTTACATCTCATTACGATGATTATCACTACTATGCCATTACTTACTTAATTTCAGACGCAATCTGGATGAATTAAATCGCGAGTACCAATATCCAAGTGACGAGTGAGCAAATTATACCACTAGCGGCGAACGTTCCCCACACAACACCCGCGCCTTGTAATACGGCTACGGGAATGCATTGGAATTTCTTCGGCAATAATGACGCAATAAATATATTGTCATACGGGCGTACAAGAGAGATCATTCCGGTAAGGAATCCGTAACATCGGGGTAGAAATGCCAGAATTGTAAGCGATTTTCTGATTCCTTTAACCAAATTTGGCTCTTTGTGTCTTTTATTTGTTCCAAATTCCCCTAAAATAATCAAATGGTTAATAAATATGTAACGACTTCATTATAATTTGGAGTATTAGAACATGAAATTGGCTTAATGACGCTTTGAATATATTGTTTTTAAAGTGCCACAAATTAGTCGCAACTTCAGAATTTAGATTTTGTTTTTAAAAATCCTAAAACCTTCCATTTGTCGTTACACGGTTAGCAAAAATAAACAGAACAAAAACTTTAGAGACATATTAAAAAAAATTGTAGTTCGCTCAATTTTTTCCCCAATATCCACAAATATAAAACCTAGTGAGCATAGATTTATATTTCATAGCTCTAAAAAAATAGATTTTTCTTTAAAAAAACCGCCTGAACTGATCTTTGACTTACTTGCAAACCATTTTGAATTTTCTAACGAGCTGTTAAAAAGAAGCAGAATATCTTTCTCCTTGAAAATGAATGAAAGACATGGAATTCCAGCCATAGATCCAACAGAGAGCATCAAAATGCAGAAACTGTAGTCGGAAACAGGTCGACCAGAATTAAATGAGTCCAAACATCTCCAGATGAGATAAACTGCGTAGACAAATCCTCCATAAAATGTCCAAAAAAATTTGTAAATTCCAAAGAAAGACGAAGTTATTTTTAAACGATCGTTTTTAGAATCCCACACAAACTGAAAACCGCCCCATAAATGAGTCCAATTTGTGATTTCACCCATTCGTTTTATGTCCAATTTTGAAACCGTCTCATATTCCAGCTCCATAATTATTTATTTCTGAATTTGCACAGAAATCTAAAATCCTTAGAGTTTAACTGCTATATTAAATAAAATGACTATGATGTAAAAGAAAAATTCCCTTGAATATTTTTTTTCCAAACTAAAAATCAATACTGAGTTAATTTAATTAATCTTGGAGTTTCCGAACCAAATGATTAGATTAGCAAAAACCTGCTGAAACTTGGAATATTGTATGTATTAAAATATCCGCCTAAAAACAGTTCATTTGATGGCTTATAAAATGAATAGTGGTCTGTTATAAAAACTGCCCTTAATAAATTGTGACGTAGTATTTCCTGTTGAATTAGGTTTAGAATGTCTGAAGATATTTCAATTAAGATTCATGTAAGTATTTTCATTCGATGCTTCTGAATTGTATTAAAAATTGTCTAGAAAATTCGAAAAGAAATGTTATTTAATCTAGCTTCTTGGACTTTTTATCGATTAATATTTTATTCGCTCTGACCGTCATATATGTACTACATAGTTAAAACGGAAATCATAACCTTGAATTTAGATGAATTTTGAAGTAGTTGTTGAAGAAAGATATTTAGTTATATAATACTAGCATTACAGGGTCTTCAACCCTATAAAGACCACTTTGTAAATTACTGTAAAAAATTCAGTTTTCGACGAGGAATTTTATTTTTTTGCTCAATATGTCCTCCATTAGTTTGGTTAACTAGCCTTAGTCTTTTTTTCCAAGAATTGTACACTTTTTGTATGTTTTCAGTGGTTATTCTGTTCCATTTCTCTTTTAAAAGTTTCCAGACTCCTTAAATTGTAGTTTTTTTGAAGATTGATCTTTTTTTTGCAGCATGCCAAATGAATGAAAATTCATGAACTTTATGTCAGCAATTTTCACGGGTATCTCTTTGTTGGATATAATTTATATTTCGAGTCTGACTTTCAAATTTTTGACACACTGGGCCGTTTTTGGAACATCTTCAAAAATCTGGCTTCGTGATGAAAAAACACCTTGTGAAGCTCGTTAAAATAAGTTAGATTTCCAATTTTTGTTAAAACCCCTTGTAAATACTATGTTCTAAGTCTTTTTTGAGTTTTTGAAGAATTTGGATAAGTGGCAGGGTTACACGGCCCGTTTAGGTACCTACCACCATAAACTTCTCACCAAACTTTTCATGCTTGGAATGGTATATTCAGGGTCCAAATTTTCTGGGTTAAATAACAAATTATTTTTGTCCCTTTGCATTTCTGGTAGAAAAATTATTCTTTCGTCAAGATCAGAAGAAATATTGGTGTTGGGACCTGTGAATCGCTTTTTATAGATGCCAATACAAATTAAGTTTAACATAGGTTTTAGATAAGGCTTTAACAACTATGGATATTTTAAGACAAAAAGAAGTGTTAAAAATTGTTTTTTGATGATTTCTGATACACTTGACTTTCATACCCGTAGTAGTGTTTGAATTTTTAGAATCAGAGTATTATAGCGTCTCCACGTGCATTTTGAAAGTGACAAATCTATGGAATAGTAATTTTTGAGTCCTCAACTTCAGGAATTTTTTTATATGGTATTTTTTGGGTTTTTCTCTAATTTTAAAAATAAACCTTGTTACAAATATGATTAGAATCACACACAAAAAAAATTGCACTTCCAACGTAAAAAACACGCTTACTATAGCAATTTCTAAGTGGTCTTTATAGGGTGTAAAATCAGAATTATATGTATTTCTACATTTCTTTATATAATTTTTTTAAAAAAATAATTTTTAAAATTTTCAGATGTGATGATATTCGACAACAGTTTTAGTCGTTGGAGGTCAAAGGTCGTTCGATACAGGGTCAGCCTACAAGAACAAGTGCTTATCGCAGCCCAAGAAGATTATTTGGACGAAGAGACAGAAATCATCAACACTAATCGACATTATATAATTTACATTCCTCAATTTAATAAATAATTAAGAAACTTGTTCATAAAAATAAAACTGGAATTATTTTCTAGGTTAATTTACCATCGGTATACAAAATTATGCCAAAATTCAATCATTTTAAGAAAAACTGCCAAAAATTTGTGTTGCCATGTTACATATATTATTGAATCGCGATAAGAATTTTTTTAATTTTGTTCTAATAAAAGCCCTTGACTTATCGAATCTAGAAAAGTGAACTATTTTTGTTGACAACCCTCTCTGTTAAAATACCACAGATTGGAGGGTTAAAGGAGGATGGTGGACGTGGAGATGGACTCGTCAATCATGACCCTACCTGCTGAGGATGTAAGATATAGACTAACACTTGTTAATTTAGCGTCCGGTCATCCATCGATGGGTCACAGGGTCATATTATCCTATTTTGTGAGATTTGAGGAGGGTGACTCGACTCCTGAAAATCCCTCTTGACCTTTGACCCAGGGTCACTTAAAGTAGCCTACGGTCTGACCAGGGAGCTCCGATTTAGAAGGCCGTATTAAGAGGAGATAGCGAACAAAATGACATACACATCTCGCATAATATTACTATACTAGGAGTAAATAAAGCGGAGCTAAATTAAAGGTTATGAAAGAATTTTTGAGAGCTGCATCAGAATGTCCACATTTACTGCAGATGCCTGTGTCCCCCTTTAATGCAATGGTTAAAAAGGCGCTAGCTTTGTCCAAAATCACAGAACAGCCGATAGTAGCTGGAAGCGACCGGCTGTTCTGTGGCGTTTGACCTTGTTTTGACATTTGGAAGGTTAGAAGTCAAAATTTTGTAAAGCACCATAATTTGATTCCTTAAATCCTCGATGAGCTCGTTGTAATGAGCTATTCAGATTTAAAATTGGATTTGTGGTTAAGGAAGAGCAGCAGACGACACACACACATTTCTTCTCGATTATGTATAAGGATAGATCAATTAAAATTTATATTCGTAATTACGATATTATAATATTTAATATTTATTAATAGGTTCGAAGCCTGATCTTCAACCTAATCCCGCAAAAAGAAACTCTCAACCTAAGACTGGTCTGCAAAGATTGGAACCAAGAGATTCAAAACAGCTATGAATATGATATCGAATTGGACGAAAACTCCCCGAATTTCAAGTCAATTTTGCAACTTCGAATCAAGAATTTGAAAATCCACCGATTGGAAACCACACCCATTTTGAACCACGATGGAACCTGCATCTTCCAGCGTCTTAATACGATCCGGAAACTTAAAATTGGAATAAATGACCTCGTAGCTCAAAAAAATCTGCATAATTTGATCGGCCTCGTTTCCGAAAACATTCGAATACTTGATTTTTATGTCACTCCAAAAATCTACAATTATCGATTCCCACCTGATCTCTCATTTAATTTTAAACATTTGAAGCAACTCCTTATCCTAGGAATTTCCGATCGTCTTGATGAGGAATGTGAAGACCACCCACGAAGTTTGTTCAACGTGCTCGAGAATTCATCCTTTTTTAACCTCAAGATCCTCTGTTTTAGTATCAACTTATGTACAATGACACTCGAAACGAAAGTGAGAATTGTTGGGAATGTGATTCGATTGATATCAAAACAAGATAAGCATTTGGAAGAGTTAGTTATCAGGATTGAGGCCAAATTCCAACTCCCCGTTTTAGTACAAAAAGACCAGTTACTTCGAATAAAAGAGATCCAAACGCTTAAGAAGCTCTCCCTTCATCAACTTCCAGCCACTTTCGAAATGACTCAATTTTGGAGCGAATTCTTCTGCAGTCAAAAGCGACTGGAAGAACTTGTGATCGAAATTGATTCCGTATCAAGAGCCAATGGTACTAAATGGCTCTTCACAGATCCCATTAAATAATATACTGTTGGATTCGAAAATGCGGATCCTTTTACTCTATGAAAAAGATCCAACTTGACCTAGTGGTTAGGGAGTTGGACTTGCATTCTTGAGGTCATGAGTTCGTCCCCAGGAAAGCGAAAATTTTTGCTCCTTATTTTGATTGAATTAACGTGTAAAAGGACTGTAGTGTAGTTAATAATAGTTCAATATATGTGCCCCAATCATTTTAAAAGTTTATTCAATCAAAATAAAGAGCAAAAATCTTCGCCTTCCAGGGCACGAACTCACGACCTCAAGAATGCAAGTCCAACAATCTAACCACTAGGTCAGGTTGGATATTTTTCATAGAGCAAAATGATTAGCATTTTCGAATTTCTGCCGGAATTTTGAATAGAACGGTATATAATATAAGGGGATCTGTGAAGAGCCATTTAGTACCATCGCCTCTTCAGTAATTCGACAGATCGCTCACAACAACTCGGGAACTTTGAAAAAACTTGTGATTCATTTACCTTACTTGTCCCCTACCGACCTGCCCTTTGACCTCGGGATTTTTGAAAATTGTCAAGGACTGAAAGAACTTGAGGTAAATCGGACTATTTATCAAGCGATGGGTGCAAGTGTAGTCAATTTCCACCGTCTACCCGAAAATCTCGTCACTTTAGATTTGTCCAGGGTCAACATTTTGTCTGAAGAACTACTAACTGGATTTCGGACTAATGATGATACTACTAATACTAAAGGGTTTAAAAAACTACAGCGGCTGACTCTTTGTGATTGTGGCAATGAAGGTCAATTTGGGGTCAACTCTGCAGTCTTACATGAAATTGTGCACACACCAAGACCAAGTTTGACTGACATGTTTTTTCGGTCAATTGATAGAAAAGCAGCGATGGAAATAGGGTTGAGTCCCTTGGTATATGATCAACACTCCTTTGTAGTGAGAAGATAAGTGAACAAAATTAAAAATCATATCTGTATTCGAATCAACAGTTTTTATAAACCAATACATGTAGCACTACAAATAGCGGAAAACATTGTCAAAATTAAAATGCAAAAGTCATTGTTGGATGGAATAAAATCCGGTGTGATAATAATATGAATTAATTGTTTTCATGATTATTTTCAGAAATGGTTCACGAGTATTGTTCAAATTTGTATTGGTCGTGTATATATATAATTATTTATCAGTACATGTAACTAAACGTCTTAATGAATAATACTAATTAGCATTTGAACAGTGTGTGTAAAAAATAGCAAGACTTTTTCTCATTTGGAGAGAACGGAGGTGTGAAATAAGATATGTGTATTATAGTTAAAAATAATCTTTAAAATTAAAACTATTTTCTCAAAATAGTCTAGAAAATACAGGAATGAATATTTATAAAAAATAAAAAAAATCACAGAAAGTTTAATAAAAAAAACCTATTTAAAGGATGCCAGTCCCACAACAACATTTATTGGCACACAAAGTATTCTTAGTGTCAGTATTCCAACCCACAAGATTATCCGTGACGCAGTTAGTCACAATATTCACAATGAAGTTGATAAGCCCACAAGCACATGGGGAATGGGGGGACAAAACATCTTCGACCTCTGGGTTGACACTCGTGACCTCTTTGACCTCTGCCATAGGTTCTGGGAGTTCCTCTGCTAGAGGGGTGGAGTTGACACCGATTGCTGTAAGAATCGCTCCAATGACCCCTGGGGTCACCTCCGCCTCTTCTTCTGATTTGTCCTCTTGACTTGAGAAATTGTTCGTTTTACTTGGAAGAGGGATGGGAACGATGCCAGTTATGATAAGACCGATGTTGATGTTCAATTGGAGACAAAGATTGACGATTGCTTGGTAGCAGGTGTAGTCGTAATGGTTTGTTAGCTTATCAATTAATAATGTCAACTGGAAACAACAATCGAAACAAAATAATTAGTCATACGTTTTTAATTTAAATTAATAAAAACCTTATTCACGGAAACCTGTTTAATTTCTTATTAAATCGTGATTTTAATGCTTGTTAATTTGGGTAAAAATTATCCATAAACGGGATTACTGAAAGGGTTTGCAATTTGTAAAAAAATCCATGTTTCATAAAAAATTTAAAAAAATTAATATACAAAATATAGAAAAATAGGCCGGATTTTTTGTTCTATTTTTCTATTATTCAATCCTTTTGAGGATATGAAATTTCACTCCATATTTTTCTATTTTTCAATGAAAAATTCGTGAAATTTTACTATTTACTTTTCATTTTTTATTTTTCAACAAATTTAGGAGTATGGAATTTTAGTTTCCATTTTTCACTTGAAATTTCATTTAAAAACCTTGATAACCGAAGTTTTTTAAATTTTAAAAAATCTAACATTTCAACGATTTTTTTAATAAATAAAAATTAATTAATTTTATCAAAATAATTGGCTTACACTATCACATTGAAGTAATACTTGAAGTTGTTGAATAAGAGTAAGGAGATTGTAGCAACTCAAAGGACTGGAACAAAGAACGGAATCTTTCATATTAATTGTTGACACGGATATTTCAGATGAAATGGCAGAGGTGTCAGAGTTCAAAAGATAAGCCACAACCCTGTTCGTCACATTAGTATTATTATTAGTTGACCTTTGACCTCTTCTTCCTGAGATTTCAAGGGGACACGAAGTCACAAGGAGTACTAACAAGTAAGGGTAAAGATGAGATAAGTTCAACATTTTCAAATAATGTCAGATCGATTTTTTAAAAACAGTTTCGGAAACTTTGGAATAGTTTCTTGAGAGATGATGTGTACTCTTTTAAATGGATTTGAGGAATAGTTAAAGTGATCAGAAATCATGTATTTTAGATATGAAGGTTTTTAAAATGTAATCTAAACTTTCTGAAAACCCCAAGGGTTATTTATAATTACATTCAAAATGGGACCTTTTCAGTTATTTTTCTATCTCAGTGTTGAATAAATGTTCCTTTTTAATTCCCTATACACAGATTATATTTTGGACTTAAAAAGGTAATAATCTATGCATTTATTTATTTTACATGAAAACAATAATTTAATTTATAATTTCTGGGTATAATGATACATAAAAGCCGTAAAAAGGAAACAGGACAGAATTAATTTTTTTCTCCAAATGTTAGATGAATCCTTAGTTTAAATTGACATGTTTTTATAAAAAGGTCAATTTTATATTTTTAATCTAGTTATAACTGGAAATAAGATCCGTGAACCATTTCATAAATAAACCAACATGTTACACCTCGAGTTAAATGAACCTTTATAATACATTTTCTAAGTAACAATATTATTTTTTTATTACAAAATAATAAATGATTTTCATATTTTTTTTGTAGATTTTCAAGGAAAATCCTGAGAGTAAAAGATTAAAAATATTCAGATTATCAAAATGCTTTTAAAATGTAATGATTTGTAATTTAATTTCTGCAAATGCACTCAAAACAAGCGTCGTGTAGATTGAAATGCCTGAGATCATAAATGCGACATCGGATTAGACGGATAAGCCAATTGATGACATTTCCCCACTGACATGAATAGCCCTCTTCGTAGTTATCTTCATTATTATGATCGTTGTTGTGGTGGTTGTTATTATTAGTGTTGAAGTTGATAAGCATGTCGATAAGCAATATCCCTGTGTGTGATCCTTCATTTTCTTCTTCCTCATCTTCGAATTCCAATTCCAGACCATTACAGTAGCATCCTGGTGACTTGTATAACTAAAGACAAACACAAAAAAATAAAATAATATTTAGTTCATTATTTTAAAAGGTGGTTTTCATTTTTTGGTTAAAAAAAATTAATTTTCCGGAACAATATTGCATTAAAAAACCTAATAAAGATCATTTAGAATTTTGTCAAAAAACTATTTGCATACAATTCTGCTGTATTTTTATTCTTTTCTTTAAATACTTGTTTTTTAATCTTTCAAACTATTTCAAAAGTGACTTTGTTTACTAATTTATATGAATTTTAGCAATTCTTCGGAAGGGATTTTACAACAAAAAGGTATTTTTGAATTTCTTTTTAAAGATCATTTCGAATTTTGTCAAAAAAATAATCTGCACACAAATCTGCTATATACATTTATTTTTAAATGCTTCTCAAGTTAATTGTTTGAAAACGGTCTGAATAATTCAATAGAGAGCAAATTACCAATTTATATTTTGGCCATTATTTAAAGAGACTATTATGCAAATTTTTGACAAGAAAAAGATGGACAATTTGTTTAAAAAATCTGATAAAGATGATTTCGGCTTTTAACACACGGATTTTGTGAACCACCCAATTTCGCTGGGGCCTCTTGTTACTGCAATGATAAGGATGGATGTAATAACGAAGACACTGACGGTGGAAATAATGGAAATACCGGAGGTGGAAATAATGGAAATACCGGAGGTGGAAATAATGGAAATACCGGAGGTGGAAATAATGGAAACACTGGAGGTGGAAATAATGGAAATAACGGAGGTGAAAACACCGAAAAAAGTGGACAATCAAAAGGATTCTTGACCGGAGGGACTCTTGTTTCGTCACTTGCTTTGGTCCTGTTTGCCACCAATGCCTTCCCCAGCGTCTAATTACATTGCACCTTACTGCTATAACTAATCACAATCTGTAATTGGTAATCGAATCAAAATTAATCTGGTCTGTATCTTGTATGCCATGTCTTGCAATGGATGTTTAATAATAATTAAATCAAGGTTTATTATATGCTTTGTTTGTACTTGTAACGGAATTGTGTTGATTTGTCGTTGTCATTTAACACCGAAGTATTTGTTTAATTAGATAGCATAGCTTAGGGACTTAAAGTTCGTTAGAAACCCGGGATAGACCTTTTTGCATGTAAATGTAGTTGACCAATTTTTATGATTGCTAAATCAGTGAAGAGTTGAGTAGAAAATAAGCCTTTAATTTATAAAATAGCATCCTTCACATCGCAGAGATAAAACCAGACTCATAGAAATAATAATAATAATGAATACTCAAAATGTCATAGGTTAATTGATTTTCATTCCATCTCAAAGTTATTATTAAAATTGCTGAGCATTTGTCAAAAAATACAAATCTTCAAATTACATACATACATTAAGTCAGAGGTCAAATATTGACATTTATATATTTATTATATAAAGAAGTAACTTTTAGAGAACGTTTAGTGAATAAACTGTGATTCTTTCTAGCTGCATTGGTTATTATCGTCACTATTCTACGTATATTATCTGACTGTACATTAAGTTATTATATTTTGAGTTGATTGATTGGATCTGTTAATAATATTATTTTAATATTATATTTTTCTGTACATGGTTAGGCTACACATTGAGATTACTCCGACGTCACGAAGGCTGACTCAAGTCTTCTTTCAGCCATTGAGGAATGGGTTGATCAAGTCGCTTCAGAAGTTTCACTAGAGCACTGTTGTGAGACTTGTAGTAGGCCTGAAAAATCAATAAAAAATATTTAAAATTATTTACAAAATGTATAAAATTAAATAAATGTGTGAGGATTTTACCAATAAATATTTAGCTGACTGGGAATCCATTGGCGGATAGTGGCGTCCTTTGCTTCTCCCTAAACACTTGTTTCGGTTTTGACTAACGACTTGGCAGTAAAATCCTTTCGTTCTGTCATACCTGTTTCAATTTTACAATTTGTTCCAATAAAAATGTCGACACAAAAATGTTTTTATTCTTAAATTCTGAAATGAACAATAATTAGGATACCTCAGTCTAGTTGTGTAGTCGAATACAGGTTCTATTTGAAGAAATTGCTGTAATCGATACATTACAGCCACGGGATCATTTCTCAATTCCTCGCCGTCTAAAATCAGCAACTGCTGAGGTGTGTAATAGCTCAGCCACCTTTCTAAATGTTGAGCATACCTCCCTGGGTTCAGACACCTAGAATAATAAATAAAATAATTACAATCCAATTCATGTCTCAAAAAACTGCATGATAGTTAGAAATATCGCCACTTTGATTGTTTTATTTGCACAGTGGACAAAAACGTTTTAGCCCGAATCCAATTTTATGAAGAAAAAAATCTGACCTATAAACCAGGGACTAGGGTTCAAGCCCGTGTCGCCGCACTTTTTTCATCTTGTTTTCATGCAATATTGCACTTAAACATACATTAAAGGTTCATTAAGTAAAGATTAAATGTATATTTAAAGCAATATTGTATGAAAACAAGATGCAAAAAGTGCGGCGACCAGGGCTAGTACCCCAGTCCTTGGTTTATAGGTCACATTTTTTTTTTGTTAAAACTGGATTCTGGCAAAAAAGTTTTTGTCTCCTGTGCAAATAAAAATCCTGAACTAGCCATATTTCTAAGATTATTGTTGTCCATACCGATTTCGCAAATCTCGTAGATTCTTTGGAGAAGTTGTGGTAGCAGTGAGGACTTGGTAAAACGTGTAGTTTAAAGCAACCGAGTCATTGTGAGCCCTCATATGTTGATACCAGCTGTGGGCTCTTTTGGCAGGCGAAATTAAAATTGTAACCTGAATATAAATAAAAAAAACATTTTATTACAATAAGTTACACGAAAACTTGTATTACATAAAACAAAAAAACCTACTAGTTTAGCACGAGGAAGTAAAGCATGAGCTCTGCGAGGGACTAGCTCGTTGTCGAAATATGTGGCACTTTTCTCAAACAAAATGGGCTTTCTTGATGGCTCTATCACATTATTATTGGTTATGTTTGTCCCATTCTCTGGCTGGAAGAACTTCATATACCTGCACAATATAAAGAATAAATAAATAAGACATAAAATACTATAAAAATACTACAAGAATATTAAATATTTAAAACAAACCAATCAAGTCCTCTGTAGTAGTTTTTTCCATTTAAAAATTGCACTTCTTCGAAAGTATCCGGACTAGGTCTGTTGCTACTAATTGTGGGATGCATAGTGAGGAATGTATATAGTGCAGTTGTCCCCGTCTTTTGAGGTCCTATTACCAAAAATTGAGGAAGACTGTCACAAGATTTGTTCGTCGACCAAATTTTCTTGTGTCGAGGATCGTCACAGGGATTCTATATTAAAAAAAAATTAAAACGTTTTTTAAAAAAAATTAAAAATCAATATTTTATTTGCAAATTAAAAAACCAATTTACCCCCCAAATTGGATCCATTTCATCAGCATGAAGCTTAAAGTATTTTTCAGCTAGAAGAAGTGGTGGCAGTGTAATTAACTGCAAATTCGTCCAACATTGAATGTATTTGACTACCGACTCGAAAGTATACAGGCCGAGACGATCATTTCCATAATTCGACATATGGGTCATGAAGACGTTAATCTGTTGAACAAAAAAAGTACAATTTAGTTAATCACAATACAGTTGGTGCATTTCCTTGATCAAAATAATTTATAAGTAGAAGCTCAGCAAAACTGCTGTTTAAATAAAATGTGCATGTGTTTTTTCTAGATTATTGGATTTCGCAAAGTTTGAACGTACGGAATTATAGACAATGCTCTGAAAAAGCTCTCCGCCCCAGATACTTTCATCCAATTTAGACTGGCCTCCAGGATATCGATCGATAAAAATTGTGTGAGTAAAAAGCCCACAAGTTTGTCGGGGTAGGACCTGCAACAACACAAAAAAAACACAAAATCGTTACAAAATGTTCATAATTTCTTCGATAAGCATCTTTATAAAACTTTATAAAACATCAAAGGAAAAACTTTTCAGCTTTTCGATTGCTTAAATAATACGCCTATTTTATTAATCTGCTAACCCTGACCTGAATCTTGGATCTTAGCCCAAGATTATTTTCAATCAAAAGAACCAGAATAAAAACTTCAATAAAACTCAAGTCAAGTGTGTACTTCACAAAGTTTGATTTGACAGGCAGATTAATTAAGTCATACCAGATTCTTGCCAAATCGGTACTTGGAATTTAAGAATAAAAGAAAAGCCACATTATTATTATTATAATTATTATTTCTTGGAAGCTAGGACAGAAACCGAGACAATGTGACTTGACATGACACTATAGTTCGTTAACTGGTTGTAGAAAACAAAAGCTTTATTTCTCCCATGATATATAGTAAACTTTCTTTATAATATGTAACATTCTAAATAAAACATGCATCAATGGTATTCTTATAAGTGTTCAGAATTTTAACTATTGCTCAATGCCTATCTTACAGGATTTAAATTCTAAACTCTTAGAGTACCAGCTGGGCCATTTTTACTTGGATTGTCACACCGTTTACCTACATACAGTTTAAAATATCCAGTTTCTCAAGCAGGGTATATATAGTTAAGAGGTCATTGAAAATCTCATCTAATACATTTTACATGAGGACTCAGGCTCAGCAGCTTCTGCTTTAGACAACTTACTTTCTCTTTCATTTTACTCTGTAGTATAGTATAGTGAACAATATCAGGAGGAAGTGAAAAATCTCTATTCTCGCACTGTGGTTTGAGAGCTCAAAAAAATCACGTGGCCCATAAGAATAACATTGCTTTTAATTATCTCGTTTATCTAAAAATATCTAAATAAACGGTCTTATGCTAAGTACAATAATTTAATAACAACTTTATGAAAATAAGACTTTCGGCCACTTCCGGTTGAGCCCGTGGGTCAAAGTTCATGATTAGCATGGGAATTATGTATCTTTTGGCCCCAATCGAGCAAAAACTGCAACTGGGGAAAAAAAGTAAGATCTGCTTGATGGCCCCCAAAAAAAGTATTCCCAAGTTTTTGTTAAAAAAATATTACGGAGATTTTTTTTCTTCACATTTTTAACCATTTTTGAATTTTTATTTATTTTCGTGATTTTTTGAAAAATTCTTGGAATTTTTTATTTGAATCTAGACCACCGTGTTTTCTTTCGAAGAATGCTAAGGATATCAGATGCAGCCTATCTAGAATCTAGAATTTGTGGAAAGTAGCTTTTGTTGAGAGTGAGGAAATTACCATAATTCCCCGGTGAATAAATCCCCTCCTCAGTCTTGCCGGCCTTAGATGTGGATATTCTTCTGTGCTGGTCACCTTGATGTTCCAAACCTTCTTCCAAGCGTCGTACAACAACTCATGCACAGGGTACACACCTGAATGATGCGGTGACACTGAGTACCCCGAGTCCGTCGGTATCCCATGCTCCTTTTAGTCAAAAAACAAAAACAAATTAATTCCATAGAACTTTTATATAATACTAGGAATAGAGGCCCAAATTAAAGGTCAGCGGTCATAAAAGCGTTTTCGAGGACTCTATCAGAATAACATATGTAATATCCACATTTAGATGTATTGCTTCAAAATCCTGTGTTTCCTCCTTTAAATAACAGTTGAAATGACGTTATCCCCGTCTAAATCGGACTGTTTCTACGTATTCGACCTTTTTCCGGGTCAAGGGTCAATATTTTGAAAAAAAGTTTGAAACAAAAGTTTTCCCTTCTTAAAACATCTGTTCGAATGACTTTATTTTTGTTCAAATTGGATGAAAACTAAGCATTTGATTTTGTTTTGACCTATTTAAAGGTTAGGGGTCAATATTTTGTAAAGCATCATAATTTGATCACTTAAATTCTCGACGAGACCGTTGCAATGAGCTACTAAGATTTAAAATTCGATGTGTGGTTAAGGAGGAGTAGCAAACGACGGACATTTCTATCATAAATTATGTGAGACAAAAATCTCAAAATCGTTGACAATTTTACCTTTGCAAAGTCTTTGTTCTTTATCATATCCAACATCAACTGAGTCGTATTGGAATACAAATGGGGCTGGATATGATTCCACATATGACCAAACCACATGAATTTATCGCTGTTTTCTACAAATAAATAGAAACAAACAATTTAATTAACTTTCTTCGATACGGTATCTTCTTATTGATGTATCAAATATACGATATATATACCTAGAAGCAAGTCGTCCCCAGCATTTTCCTCATCATCTCCAAAATGGAAATATTTCCCTGAGAATCCGAGATTAAACTTAAAGCCTGGAACAAGTCTTCGTAACTTCTCTTGCGTTTCCAATATTGCCTGCAAATAAATAGTTATTAGTTAATTAGTTAGTTATTAACTATCATAAACATTAATTGTTATAATTAATTGTTTTTTGTGTATACCTCGACATCACTATTTCTCAGTCTGGTGCCCTTCTCTCCAACAAAAATGTCGTCAATATCAATTAAAATGTATCTTTTGAGACTAACACTCAGTCGTCCACGACTCAGGTACGACACGGCGTCTACGAATAGAAGACGATGCAGCCAAAATTTGAGCCCAGCTCCAAATAAAACTCTCCGAATCCCGTCTGCTTCTCCTTTGTCCTAAAAAAATAGAAAAACATTTTTTATAATAAAATCACTCAATTTAAAAAGCAATCTTATGCCCTTTGACCTCAAGGTCACTAGATGAAAGTCAAAAAGTTCATTTAAGTGCAGTTTTATCTGCGATTTGAGAACGTAGAGGAATTTCGAAAAATAAAAAGCTCAACTTTTTAAAACAACTTTTTAGCTTTAATTTGAGACATAATTCAAAATGAATTTTTTTTAAATCTACTTGTTTTTCCTCTAAGCAAACATGAAGACATAATTGTCACTTTGCCCCACCTTAAAAACAAACTCTATGCCCTTTGACCTCAAGGTCACTAAAAAAGCCCCACAAGTTCACAAGGGAGCAATTTAGCTATTTGAAAGTCCGAAAAGTCAATTTAAACTTGAATTTATCGAGACTAGGAAACGCTCTTGGTTTTTTTTTTAAATCGACACCCAAGATAACATTATTGGACAGTCTCAGGGGCGTATTGTAATAATTTACGTAGATAAACCACTGGCAATATATATTCACATAAAATTGCCTCGTATTTCATTCCATATATCAAATCTGAATAGACTGAATTATTCAGATAACCCTTTGAATCCCGTATAAATCTTTATACAAGGATTCACAGAAAATCGATCTATTTTATTATCTAAAAGAATAAAGTACTTGAGTTTGAAATTGCAAATTGATTTACTTTTTTTTGTATTTCAGAAAAGATCAAAGATAATTCTTCTATCAACATTCAAAAGAAAAAAATCTGGAAGTTTTAGAAATAGATATATGAGAAATACGGCCCTATGTCTCATTTTTCATCCTGAATCAAGAA
>JAQGBQ010000748.1:0-16784 GCA_034698485.1 Vertagopus arboreus
CTCATTAAATTATGGCTCATGAAATACAGTGGTGGTCTAAAGAATATATTTGAGCTTCCCAGAGATCATTTAGATTTAGCAGGGCCTGTCTGTGGCTGATGGTTTTTATAAATGGAAAATGAATGAAGGATTTGGTTTCAAAGTTATGTGTTGACTATGGTACTTTAGTTTTGACCTTCTACATATTTATTTCTTAAACTTTAAATCTGGCTTCAGCAATGCTTTCTTAATGGCAAGGGAAAGTAAAAAAAAAAGGTGCCGTTTACGAGCCTGTTTGGTTTAACACAAGTGGAAGAGAGCTTACTAGAAATACATAACGAAGAAAAACCAACTGGTGGATGGCTTTAGTTTTTTGGAATGAATTATTGCAGTGTACATAGCGTAGAGAAGGCATTAGAGCGTTTTTGTCAATGACTTGGGTGATTTAGTTTATGCATGCAGATTGCAGTTATAATTTGTCTGCATCTACACAACTGTATTTGCTAGACAACACCAGTTGATCATTTACTTGTTGAATTCAAATGAGGGTTATTGCATTATTATTACGACTTCTGTAGTAACGAAGCATTATTACATGATGACTGGTAGTAATCTCTCTGGAAGATAATTATAAGATCCCTTGTTTTATTTTTGTTTTGAAATTTGTTATTATCTGATGAGCTCTGGTTATAAGGATGTACAACCAACAACTGATTCAACATAACGCTTGCACTTTCTTTCTTGTAAGCTGACAGTGGCACAGACATTATATGCAGTAGTTGGTAGGATTTGGGTTTGAAACTGTTTATGGTGTTGCGTGCATGGGAAATTTGGAATGGTAATTTGAAGATGCTCTTGTGATTATTCCTCGACTGTAGCTGTGAGTACTTATGACTGTAAGTGATTTAAAAATTTGAATGTTTAATGGTCTAGGCTGCATGAAAGATTCAAGAAGATTCTGTATGCAAAATCCAGAAATTTTCTTATTTTGCTTTGTCGGTAGATTCACTATGATATTTTAACTTGAAAATTGCATTGAAACACTGGATTCTGTTCCACTCCTTATTTTCATCCGTGAAAAAGTCAAAATTCATTTGTTTTGGGGTGTATGAAGGTTGTTCATGTCGAACAGATTTGATTTTCTGAAGATTAGCAACTGACTGACTGGTGACATGATGGACTTGGACAACTATGAATTGAATACATGTACAAGATATTTGCACAACGGAGATTTTTTTAAATTATAATACCACCACTGAGGGTTTAAATGAAAATCTGTTGTTGCATGTGCAGGCAAATCTGTTGCAGCATTTATATATGAATCTTGATTTAGTAGTGTCAGAAATTCTCTAAATAAAATCGGACAGTAAATGTAAACTTGAGTTCTGCAACTGCATGGATTTAAAAAGAATAAGTTTGGGAATGATTTGTATGTATTACATATGCTATGTGCATCTGCAACAAGTTCTTGGAGAATAATAAGTGTGATCCAGATCTGTGTGTTTTATGAATGAATGAAAGCGTGGGAACTTCGTCAAAGGCTAGGATGAAGATGAAGTAGCTCTTATTAGTCAAGCATAATACGAGGGTGGTGAAGAATTAGACAAGTCATGAGTTAGAGAGCGTGTTTGAAAAAGTGTGAATATGCGCTTACATTGTACTACTCATCTAATATGTATACAGATTATTGGATATGGAATGAAGTCACCCAGTAGACAAAGGTGCCTGTCAAATACAAGCTGGAGTGACTTGCTAACCACCGAAAGTTTAATAGTGAAGACTCAAGAGATCCGATGTTAGGTTAGGTTAAATCACATGGCTCTCTGCGGGTCTTTTTCATGGTGTTGGATTCTTAAGTGTTGAGATGGGAATGATTTTTTAAGTCTCTGGAGGATAAAATATGTGCGTGGGTGGTTAGGTTTTGGTTCAACTTTATAGTAAAACTAGATCCTTATAAAGATGGAGATGAATATTTTAAGCTGTTTACATTTTGTGATAGCTTGTTACTCCTTTGCTGTAAAAATCTTGTTGAGATTTAAGTTGTAATGTAATATTATGTTGTATTCCAATGTCTTGTTCATGTTTGGAGTAAGAAACTACGATGATATATATAAGTAATGAGCTTGGAGGTATGTGTGTGATTCCTTTCGCTGTGTTAAAGCCGATAACGATCAAGAGTATGGGTGACTATATTTTAGTTTTTAAAAAGGGACTGGCTTATCATAAATTAGTCGACTTTTGATGTGTAATAACGATCATGAAGTCTCAATTTCATCGAATTTCTTTCTGTAAATACAACTACTTGTTCAACTAATGACCCTATGGTGTATTGAAAATTGTTCTGGGAAAATATATTATTATGCTTTCTAAGCTGTGATAAAATATTTTATTTCAAGCTGGCAAGAAATGTTTATAAACTCATTATCTTCAAGTGTTTTGGTTTGAACTTGAATTCTTTTTTTAGCAATTAAATAAATTGCAACCATTCCAATAAATTAATTCGTTTAAGAATATTGATAACTTTCTTGTCCTTCTTTTGATTTTGTGTGTTCAAGTTTTTTTGTGATCTTCTTTCCCTATCTGATTACGGCTTGTCATAAAGTTTCTCTTGTTATTTTCTTGTGTTTTTGTGTGAGTACTAAAATGAGTTTATTTTGTTGTAATTTGTTGTATACCGAAGGGTAAAAAAGAATTCATTAGACGTAAGTGTATAATCACCACTGGGTAGTAATACGATTCTGTTGAAGACATCTAATGATAATTATTAGGTGATCTGTCTGTTCTTCCTCTTTAAGTCCTGTATAATTATGTAACCAAGAATAGCACTAACCTTTTGGTACTTTCCAAAGGAATTTCTAAATTGGTTAGCCTTTCTTCCCTTAAAAACAATGAATTCCTTGAAATGATTTTTCCCTCAAAACAACTTCTTGATCTTTAAACTGTATTTTATATACTTCTTGTTTTCCCTGTGTTTTTCTACAGATCCGACTTTCATCATTCACACTCCTAGTATAATTGCAGCAGCTTCCATGTCAGCGGCTATAGCGATGTATTATCCTCCTGAAGTCCTTCGTGATGTCCTTCATCAATTACATGAAATCACAAATATCGAAACGGTAAGAGATTTTTTTATCAAGGTTTTTTTTATTACATTCTTCAGTAAAATTTTACTTTCTTTTTAAAACTTTTTTGCTTTGTGCTTATAGAAGAATATCATCACGCAAGTCTTGTGCAACTTTCTTATTGTTCTTCTCATTTTATCACCTTTGACCTTCAAAAAAGGTGAGATCACCAAGCGTCGTGCCAAATAAATCTACAAATAAAAGATTTAAAATGCTGCCGTTTTGTAAAAAGATGTTTTTAGTTTAGCTAGATATGCTTTGTTATTGTTCGTATATTTGTAATTCAGTTCATGTCCTTTGATCTTTGATTGAATTCTGAGAAGAAGCATGCCTTGTTTTCCTTTATGTGATAAACAATAGTGTTGAGAATATATTTAAAAGGATATTTGTATTCGAAACGAAAAAGGATTGAGGAGACTATTGACAGTAGTATCCAATATGAGCAAATAACATTAGGAAAGTGGTGTTTTGACTTTTTGACACAAGGAATTAGTTATGGCTCAAATTAAAAATTAACTGTGCATTAGTGTTACTAGTAAAGGGAAAAAGCTTGTCTGAATTGCAATTGGCCATTGTATTATTTGTTGGAGAGAGGCGAGGAAACAACATATTTTTATGGACATTCAGAATCTTTTATTGTAGTTTGGATGTTATTGTAATGTTAGTATTTGAAAGGAGCCTTCGGAATCGTAGAATAGAGAATCTATAAAGATTTGAAGACGGCGACAGTAGAATACATCTTCTTGTTATAGAATCATTGCTTAAGTAAGCAGTGGCTGACTCAACCCTAACTTAATGAATTGTGATTTGTACCCATTGGTAAAAATACAATATGAAAATACACGGTGGGAAGGGATGTGTAGATTCAAGGTTATTGTAAAAGAATTTATCATTTGAGATTTGTTTCCTTGTGTCTTTTCTCCTCTCCAATAACTAAGAGTGAGGTATCGGCGGAGAAGAACTGGACAGGATATCAGGGTATACTAACATACCTTAGTAGTAATAGAATAAGAACCAGGGGATTCTATTAAATTGAACAATGAAATGTTTTAAATTAGGCCCGAGGAGACTAGAAAAACATAAAATATTTTATTGACAGGGTGGCTTCAAGAATGTAGGCTGGAATGATGTATGAAAGTATGTGTGTAATTGTGTCTGCCACCGGTTTCTTTCTTTAGTTGATGAATATTATAACTTATTATTATAACGGAGGATTAATTTAGGTAGTAGCTGGTGTGGTGTTGGTATGGCTGTCAGTAAACGTAGATTCGGTGTCTAAGAAGTAGCACAGGGAGCAAAAGTGAGGATAAGATGTGTGAAAGATAATTAATTGCATTTTGACTGAGGATTCATTAGGGAGATAGTCGCCTCATCATCAACCTCATCAACATAATGAAAGAAGTGTGAACAAAGTGAGTTTTTTGAGCCTTCTTTCAGTCCTTTCTCCAGAATAAAAGGAAGGCACAAGGTTCGAGTCCTTTTTTGTCCACGTCTGGAGCCATTAATCTAAGTAGCTATGTTTAGTGAACGATAAATTGCCGATGGTCTTGTTGATTAGTTGAGCAGCTTTAAATGTGAGAGAAGATCATCGGACACTTTATAAGATTGGAAAGTCTTTTAAGTAGAAGGAATAGGCAAAACTACTTCAAGTACAAGTTAGAGAAGAAAAACAATTGAATGGCATTTGACTTAAGATTTTACGGGCGGAAGAGTTGATGGGAAAGGTGGACAAGACTTGTTAGAAGGGATTTAGTGATTTTCTAATAAAAGCTATTTTTCCAAGAAGGTAATGTTTCATAGAGATTTACGCACTGCAATGTTACCTGTTGGGGTAGTACAGGAATTTTCGGCAAGGGTACTACAATATATTTGGTACTTGTAAGGTCTCCTTATTTGATCTGGCTTACCTTATTGCGTTTTCCTTCTCCTCTCTACTGTTGTGCATCACATACTTAAGGAATTAGCTTCTCCTAATCTTGAAAGTGATCAGAGCCCACACCTATCAATTTACTAGTTCTTTACACTCTTCGGCGCCCGTCCACGACTATCCAGGACCAAGTTTCTCATGTGAAGCCTTCGTCCCGTTCTCATCATCTCACTTCAGCATTAGCAGTCTCTTCTTCTGCATTTCCACAAATTCCACCCAGATGGTTGGTAATGTTGAGACTTGGTAAAAGAGATGGGATTGAAGTTTGTAAAAGGTTTGTATTTCTTGATCATCATCATCATCTTATAATAAACTGTATATATGTACATACTTAGGAGAGAGTAATTCGAATAGACAAAGAAATCATTACATGTCTTTCCAGCCGAAAGAAATAAGTTCTTTACAAGTGTAACTAACTATAGCTGACCTAAGTTATTATGGAAGCCTTTTTGATTCCAATTGAATTCGGTTTGTTCTTAAACCCGCCATCACAATAGCTGTACTAATAACAATACTTGAGATGGTTAAGATTGGGTTATCGTCACTCTGCTTTGTTATTTGGATTAGGAAGGAATATTGATGAAAGTCAAGTGGCCGCGTGTGATAAGATGAGGACCCTCTTCATATGATGATGATCATGAAGCAGGATATACATACTATTACATACACACAAGAGAATCTTTGACAGATCTTGTACGAAATTGCTTTCTAAGAGAGAAAGGAAAGGGTTGGTAGAATACTAGAATAGCATTAATGATTAGGGACTGAATGAGTGAGATGGAAAGTGGAACTACTTATAAAGTTTTTTCTCTCTAAAGGAATGCATTATGTTGTATGTAATACAATCATTGTGTCATTCCCATAATAATTTGATTGAAGGAATTGAATATGAATTGGGCAATAGTTTAAGACTATATTCAAGCAGAGGTGAACTCAGTTATTCACATGACTCTGATGATGATGATGTTTTAGCGTTATGAAGTTGGAGATGTTTGAACAATAGGAGTGACTGCTTTATTATTAGTTATCAGTGGGAGGTCGGAGGTCGGGAATGGTAAAGATATTTCTGCTTCTGAATATTTCACGACTGATTGGTTTCATGATGACGTGACATTAGCAATTTTTCATGGGTTGACTCTTGACGTTCAATTTCATCATCGTCATCATCATCATTCGACCGAATCCAGATCTTCAGAAATAGTTGTGCCCTATACCTGTAGTTATATAAAAAGTGATAACTGTAGAAATATGTTGTCGCGTTGATGTATTGTCTTGTCATATTCCAGGTAAATCTTCATTGGGACCTTTTTATGTAAAATAAAGTGTTTCCCTGTATGGGAGATTGACTTTTATGAAAAATCTCATCCATCAGTCAGAGAGGCAAGAGGTTGTACTTGCTTTCTTAACTTTTAACGACACATGATACTTAAGTATTTACTTACTCTGTCTTGTTCACATTTTTGGATGAAGAATTCACAGGGGATGCCGAAATCTTCTTGAAGAAGATGAGAGTTAAAAAATACATTTTGGTTGTGATTTGTTAAGGAAGACTAAGAGTGAGAGTCATTATATTTCTGTAGCGACATGAGGATGTTTTGTATGATAAACTTGTATGGCTGGATGAAGTTGAAGTTGAGATAGGGCAGTTTCATCTAGAGTTTTTCATTGTCATTGTTATTGAATGAATGCGGGTGACAATACAAATAATGAGCCTTACCTACCCAATAATTTAGTGAGACAGGTCATGGAGGCCGTTCAACAAGGCACAGGGACAGATGATCTAAGAATGACATTTGATTCTAGACTTGATGAAAAATTGAATAGAGGATTGATTTAATGACGATATTGTCGATTTGAGAATTCGGAAGTGGAGACCTGGCTTTATTCACAGGTCAAGTATTTACGTTATACACAACATTCAACCTCTGGCTTCTAGTGTGGGAAAGACGCTGGAAGGATTTCAAAGTTTTTTTTGCTCCTTAAGAACTTACAAAGCATTCGAGAGAAGTGTTTTTTGTTTAATGATTTTATTGTATTATGATGATTATTATTATGGCATGTCGAACCCAGTTTAAACGAGTCGAGGTTGAGATAGGGGGATTTGGAGCTTCTGGTAAAAATTGAACTTGAATTGTTGAGTTGGTTTCAGTTGTTCTTACGATAAAATTCCGTTTAAATTTATTTCAGAACAAGTATTAACAAAATATATTTCCCGAGGTCTTTCGTCCTTTGTGAACTTTGTTGACTTGATTTTTTAAAGATTTTTCTCTTGTATCCAGAATTCTGACTCTGACATTGTCCTAAATTTTATATTAATACATGACTGAGACATACATACTATCGGATCTGAGATTTTAATGAAGCATGAAAAACATGTATACTTTTATAATGGAACAAGGATAAGATTGTTAAGGTAGGTCGGGTTTGGAAGTACAAAGTAGTTTTTTCTAGACGGCTCTAGAGAAATCCTATTGTTTAATTGTACTTGGTTCTTCTTGTTCATTATGACAATTATATCAAAAGGGAAGTACGGTTAAAGGGATAGATTTGGATTTTTATATTTCCAGTGAGATCTCGATTGAATTGTCAATGGGACGTCAGAGAATGGAGAAAGAAAGGGTTGGCTTCATAGGGAATGATTCACAACAACGTATCCGTCTAGCCAAGTTGAAGTCGTATCGACTTGGAACCATGTAATGATACGTCTGATCTGTCAGTAGTTGCAATAATATAGGAATGTATGATTTCGCCAAAGTTTTAGGTTTTAGTTTGTGGGAAAATTGAGGGTGAAATTATTGATGAATGGAGGTAACAATGCAGTAGGAGTTTTTACACGAATGAATCGTATCTGATGATCTTATGTATTCTAATAAAGATGGTAGTGGTGGAATACTATAGCAGAAGATTATGAGGGTGAAAGATGAACTCATTGAGAATATTGAGATAAGTTTATGGGTTATTTGATTGGTTTTGGAGATGAATGAATGAGCTGAGCCTAGGGAGACCAGCAGACAGTGTTGTTGTAGAGAGGTAGATGTGAATTCTTAAGAAAAGTGTTTGTTTCCACTAGTTTAAGAAACAGATGAAAAAGCTCCTGAATGATGTAATATACTTGTACTATGAATGAATTTCATGAATGAGTGATGCTGGTATTTCTGACTACTTGGGAGAATGCCGTGTGTAATAATAATATGTGTCATGCCATGCCAAGGGTTACGGACCGAGGTTCTCACGACTGGGCCACAAAAGAGTAATGCCTAAATGAAGTATGCGGGTACATAGATCATCGTCGTCCTCAGTCGTTCTTCTCGGTGCATATTTGTGCATAGTATTTGTACCTGCTAAACTCAAACTAGCCCTACCTTTAAAAACTTATTGCAAGATTCGTTGCAGATTCATTCGACGACGAGTGTGTGAAGATGTGGGATTCCTCACAGTGTGTTTTACTTTCTTTTGCCGGTTTCTTGTTCTTAGAGGATGTTATAGATTGGTATGTTGTTCCTTGCTATTAACGCATAGCTCTGTAATCTGTGATAATAATAATGATGATGATGACGAATGTTTTTCGCAGTCTCGTGTGTCTTTGATAGTAGATTGGATGAATTGGTTTGGAATAGAAAGGTCTCCAGAGGTTCATAGTCCAAATATTCCATTCTGAATAGATTGTAAGAGGCTGAGGATAGAAGACGTGTGAATGTCTGCTGATTCCTGATCTCGTAGAAACACATAAAATGGTCTAAGATTCCTGTCGCCGGCCCCTAGCTGTGTATGAAACTGTCCTCTTTATTCTCTTTTTGTGCTTAGGAGACTTTTTCACCGTGGCTTCCTTTATGAGTCTCTACAATTATTATTATATTAGCTGAGTCTTTCTTGGATTTCGATATTTTCGGTTGGGTGGCCCACCCTGCAGTTATTCTCGTAGGGTCTCTTGTCCTTTTGCCAAAATACACTAGTTTACTCCGATACGGGGGCCCGTCCGGCGAACTACTTGTTTTGTTTGTCCTTTTAATTCTCACTTGAGATCCAAAAAAGTGACAATATCCCTATTGTGTTTACGTAATATCTTAGCTATGTGGTATACCATACAAAGAAGTGTGGGGCTTATAGTCCTGTTATGACATACCTTACGTCGTGTCACTTGACTTTGAAATCTTGAACTCCCTTTTTTCACACGAAGTCTATCATAACTAGGAGCTTTTCATTTGGAGCCGTTTCCTTCATTTTTTCTTGGAATTACTTTATTTGTGAAGAAGAAGATAACATTGGACATAAACACACATATACACATATATAGTAGTGGATGCTGAGCAAGTGAGAGTCGGATGGTTTGTCATAGTCGTTCCGTCTTTGATGACTTATTGCTCCCACTTATGGTCGTTATGGTACTTGATCTCTTGTCTTTTGACATCTCCGGCATTTCTTTCTTCCTTGTTCTCTCATTTATTTGGATGGATAAATCGCGGCTACATGAGGAACGTTGTTAGTTCACCTTATAAGACATGGTAATAATATGTAATAAATGACTTGAAAAAGAAAACTATTCAATGTTTGTAAAAGGTATTTAATAGAAGGAATGAAGGGCTTCATCAATTAGATGACTTGCATTCATCTTTTTAAAGACTGTGGTTCGTCGTCTTATTTTTCCATATTAAAAAATGCGGTTGTTCATCATCATCGCAGGCATTGTAATGCAGCATTAGCTTCGGTGTGCATGATTATGTTAAAATGTTTATTGAGAATAGAATTCATGTTAAAAGTGTATTTACTCTCTTTAACGCTTCTGGTTTTTATATGAAAACTTGTTAAATAGGCTAGACCATATAATGACTGAACGGAATCAAATAATAATACCTACTTTGGGATCACAGGAAGGGCTTATAGGATCATATTTTAAGCAATGTTGTTAAGTGGACACATATGCAAAGGAACAATTTAAATAAAGAGAGCGGCTTCACAATAGGTTCTGCTTTTACCAAGTACCAAGTAGTAGTGGCCAAATCCCTTGGTCACTGTTGACTGTGGACCTCTCTCTCTGATTCCAAGAAATTTTTAACTAATAAGCCGCATATGAATGATTGCTCTCCTCTTTGTGCACTAGAGAATATACACAAGAGTGTGAATTCAGCTGAGCTGGAAATTAAACTGGCGTGAAAATGAATAGTAATAATAAAACGGGTGGACAATATGACTGTCTCTCTTTCTGGAAATAGGAAACTACTAGCAAGTGTATCGCTTCTGCTTCCTGAAAGGTTATCCAGTCGACCAACGATGAGTTATGGGCTCGAGCTAGGGTGTATTTATTTAGAGGATTTGTTGTGTGTTTGGGACAACAATGGAGAAAACGTCAGAAGAAATTTGGTTTGTAAATTGGATTGGGTGCCGACTAGTTGGTATGAAAATATATTATAATATGCTAAGGAGAGATAAAAGAAGTTTTGGTGACTCTCCTTAGGGATACAGAAAGATAAGTGATTCTAGTTCTTCCTCGAATTACAATTTTAGATTCATTCAGGTCGTTAAGAAGCTTGATTTATTTTGGAATAATACGAGAAGATTCATGTAGGATTTATAATGAAGTGTAAAGATAGAATACAGAAAGCTACGGGAGAAGGGTTGGTTGGTGGGATTAGGATTGAGGAAGGTTGAGATTCATGAGAAAGTTGATAAGACTTTAATTGCAAGGCTGGTCGGTCGGTGGTGACATGAACGGTAAACGAGAGCGGAGATGAGGAATAATAGAAAAATGATGTGAAAATTTTAAAGAAGCTCCCGGATAGAATTGGGGTGAATATTTTCACAGGAATATATTTTTATTGCTATTAGTATTGCTCCATAATATTATCATTGAGAGTCACGAGGGCCATGGGAAAAAATTCGGTTAAAAAAGTTATTTGAAACTTGAAACAGTGTGGATTGGTTTGGTCGGCAAGATTCTTTATTGTTCTGCTGAATGTTCTTAAGCTGTATACTATGTGTAGGTAGTGATAATATATAGAGCAACACGAAGTGAGAAAATATCATCATCATTCGTTGTATCCGACATAACTCATCCCAAGTTAACTATATTTTCAAGGGAGCCCTTGGAAAAGAATTGTGAAGAGGTAGAAAATATTGGGACGAAGTGCTCTCATTCACATCGCTTTGAGATCTCAAGATTTGTAGATCAAGTAAAACTAATAATAATATCTACTTGCGGCTGATTGCTCAGTCGTTTCTCATTTTGGGCAAAAATCCCATATTTTTAAACATTAAGAGATGTAGTGTTTTAGGATGAAGAAAATAAGAAATATTTTTGTTTCTTTGAGACCCGTTGTTTTATTGGCCTCCCAAGATGCTCCCCTTGCTTATAGGTTACGATTTTTCTCAGACTTTTAAAGATTAGAGTTTTGAGTCTTGAAACCCATGGATATCAATATAGTCAATATAAAATATCTGTGAGAAGGTCGTGGTCCAAGATCCTGTTTTTCAACAACTTGGAACTATTTGGAACAACAACTCATAAAAATTAGCCTTAAGTGGAGTTATATACACTAAAAAGGAACGTTTCGTATAGTTGACCTATGAGTACTTGGAGACAGATATAATAAGATTTAATATGGGACATTTTGTTCTATGAGGCAGTATGAGGATCGGTGTAAATAGAGAGAACATTGACTAAGGCATCGACACGGTTTGTTAATCTAAGGCTCTGTCGGTCCTTACGGGAAGTTGTGAGTTGACAACCCATTAAGTGTTGTTCTCGTGCAAGCTCATTTAGTCTAATTAGAGAGCTATTTGAATTGGTGTTGATGTATACTGAGACTTTTGTCACATCGTTCTCTTTCAATATGACAAGTATTTACTCGATACTTTTAGTCATTCTGTCGTCGGCCACTTTCTTTACCCTTCTTTCGACAGCTTCTTGTTTCAAGAATTTCATTCACCAAAGCTCTCTAAAAACTTACTGAAAGTCGAGGTCACTCTTGCTACATGTATATTATTCATTCAATAATTGTGTAATACGGTCAATACGGAACTCCGCTTTGTTTAAGAAAAATTTCAAAGAATTTAGCAAAGTTGGCTTGCATGTATGGGAGTTTAAAGTAATGTTAATGGACCGAACCATTTAAACATCCTGTAGGGCTAAGGTGTCATCGTTGTGCTACAGTAGTTTTACGATCATAAAAGTGTTGAATGTTTATTTTATTTTTAATTGTTGTTTTTTTTTTGTTTCACAGGACGTTATACGAAGCTGCATGGAACAGATCAACGTGAAGACAGCCCAAGTCGTTATGGAAAACTGCCGGGTCCCGGGTTTGAGCAACCCGGGTAATAAGATGATTACACATATGCGGACTGATGAGCCCATGGCGATGGACAAGTTGGAAGAATTAGGACAAGCCGAGACACCGACTGACGTAGGGGACATACACTTCTAAACTACCAAACCCATACCTGTTATGTTTATTATATGAATGAATGACGCAAAAAAATATGCTAATCCACTCAATTCCTAGTTTTGTATAGTAGTAGTTGTAGCAGTAGTTGTAGTACTTGAAATTAGCAGAGGGCCTGCGAAAGATATACATATTTTATTACTAAAAAAGGGAGAGTAACTACTAATTGTATGTAGTTATGATCTTTCAATACGTACCGGAATTCTTGTTGGACCTGTCGATGATGTTGATATTGTACAATATTTAATTATGAATGTGATGTTTTAATTAATTTTAATTTTTATGATTCTCTTGTTTACTGTCCCTTTATAGAGTCAGAGTCATTATCCAGTTCAATCTACGGCTTCTATCGATCTTATGGCCTACGAAACTCTTGGCGATTCACCCTTTTAATGTCTCGTCCAGCTTCTTCTATTTTCCACTTTATCTTTATTAATGTGTGACCTGACGCACGAAGCTCGTGTGAAATTTAACGGGGGGACTTAAAAACATAACGAATATTATTTATATAACAATCAATATTAATATCCAGTTAATGAATAACAAAAATTTACCTAAAAATACTTAATTAATACCGAATTCAACACTGAAGACATCATGGAGCTGAAAAAGACGGAAGAAAGAAGAAAAACTTCATATTTTCAGAGAACACAAATCTACCTCATTATTTAATCTCTTTATTATAACTTATTTGCTTTTAGAATTTTGAATGCAACCGTAAACAAGGGGTCAACTTATAATACTTCAATTGTAACCAATAAGCCAGGGGCCACGAACTAACAATACTAATGCCTATTAATAATTTATCCAGATTAAGCTCAGAATTTAGAATCCATTTGAGCTATAGTTGTTGTTTGTTTTGAGTCTGACTTGTTCAGTTTTTTTGTTATAATCGTAAATTGAAAGCCAAGCCTTTGAATTATAAATTGTGTCGTCACTACTTGTTTTATCTTTTTTGTCGACACTATTCATCAGTTTTTCTTTGGTAACTGATGTTTAATATTCGTCCTCCGGGTTTTTAGGATCGTGTTTTTTTCCGAGATATTTAAGTACGGTTTTGAACGGATAGCTTTGCATAAGTAGAAGTTTAAGGTGTTTGGCGGAGGTGGATATAGTGGCATGGGGTGGCTTTGGATAACCACAAGTCAGATTATCCTAACTCAAACAAGGGGAAAGCAGACTTACGCTTATTTTAGTTAATTAATTTTCATTAATTAACTAATTATTGTTAACACTAGATACTCTCTAGTAGCTGCTATAATTTAGTTTTTTTTTCTTATTCCTAGTTAGGCAGATTAATTATTTAAATGTAAAACAAAAAGATGCTATTTGTATTCTTTTGATTACCAGTTCATTATACATATATATTATATTTGGAGTCAGGGGAGTTGTGCATTGAGTTTAATAAAATTACGAGCAGGTAATGCCATGTTTTAGAATCAGGTTCAGCATAATTGGAATTTTGACATGGCAGAATTTGTGTCACTGCTCGTTTTTTACTTTTCAGGGAAAAGAATGAAATACATTTAAAGTGTATTTGTAGTCATTTAAAGTCATGTTTAGAATTGTTAGTGGAGTGATGATTGTAAATATATTGACAAGTTGTTTGTATATATAATTTAATTTTGCATAGCTAGTTTTAAACAAACCAATTTCAGGTATATGTTAATTTGTCGGGTATTAGTACTTATTGTTATTCATTTTTATTATAACATTTTGTAAAAATTGAATGTTTTGTTTATTCAGCCGTCCTGGTTGATGATTTACCTGAAACTATATGCTAAGTAGTTTTGACTTATTAATTTGGAAACAAGTTATTATTATTAATTGTATAATCTGGCCCATGTTATATTTTAGATTAGATATTGCTTTACTTGTCTTATTTAAATATTATTTAAAATGTATGTTGTGCCTGTCTTTTTCTTACCCGTCTTTGGTGCCCAATTTGCATTAGTTACAATTGGGACGGTGACATGAACATAATGCAGCAAAAATATACGCTTATTATATAATGACTAACTATATATGATTATATCTTTTGTATTAACAAAACTCCAGACATTACTAATTTATTCTTTGTGAAATTTTTTTTTGTGATTTATTTAAAGAATTTCTAGTTTTGAATAGAATGTTTTGAATTGTTTCACTCGTAAATCGATAATTTCAATAGATTTGTTACTTGTGTATTAAATTTTGCTGTCATGCCGGTGGCTGTCAATATTGTAATTTAGAACGTCTTTAATTAACATTGTTGTCTTGTCCCGGTAGAATATTTACACAATGTGAACTTGTTTTTGTCAATTTTCTATAATTATTACAACTGGAGTTTGTTAGACAAGACTGCCTGTTTAAGATACTGATGAATATTAGACTGAATTTTTTTTTATATAAAAAAGCTTGACTCCGTTTCTTGACCATTGTGTGATTTGAATATTCTTGTGTCTGAAAGGATGAAGTAATAAAATTACAAGAGTATGAATAAATGTACTTATGGTGATGATGCTATTATATATTTATGACTATAATAATTAGTATTTAAGTTTCGTAGAGTCAATATGTACAACAAACACTAGCTGATTCTTGCAATTGGCTGGAATTGGTACTTACTATGAAATGCCTTATGAGAGGCTTTTGTAACAATAGAAGAGATAACTAAGCGTAGTCATCCAGGGTTTAAATGCGACTGGCAATCAACTTCTTTAATTGAGGTACAATAACAATATGAGATAATATGAATACTTATATAAAATACTTATACATATAGTATGAAAGGTTAAAGTTATTACATATTTTTATGTTAATATGCTATACAAGATATGGTGTTTGGATGCCAAAGGTTAATTAATTATTTACTTTTTCTTCAAAATATTTACCTCAGAATTTAAAAAAACATTTGTACAATTTCGGTTTTCAATTGGTATTTCATTGTAGAATATTATATTTGCCCAATTCGGGTGGTTACTCCAAAGAATTTCTAAATGTAACCTTACATATTGAATGGTATAAAATTCTAAATTCAGTAAAAATCGCGAGTTATAAAAATGAACAAAGTGGATAATTTGGTACTTATATTGAAAACATTATTTGGAATTAGTTTTGTTCGGTGGTGGTACATATTTTTATTATTATTGTTATTTAAATGAGATTCCTACATAAACTTAAAATAGTGCTAAACTTTAATTATTATTGAATTAAGTTAATATTTTTTACGAAAGGGTTGGATTTAATGATTTAATATGAACGAGACGAACGACTACGAGTTTTGTTTGGAATAGAATGAACGTGTAACATTTGAAACGGAGTTGATTCAAGAAGTTGAATCTGTATTGTTCAAGACTGTGCAGTTTGATATAAGGTTAGGGTAAGGTTAAAAAGGGTCAGGCATTGTTTGATACATGTAGCAACGAATAATATTTTACGTGGTTTTCCGGTACAAGAACTATCCTTGGTTTGTCAATATCTATTGAACAGATTTAGTTTGATGTTTTTTATATATACATATATTATTATTATTAATTTTTCGTACTTTAAGGGTATAGCGGGAGTAAAGAGGTTAAAGATGGAACTGAATCGCAGGAGCTGGCAGAAATATATACAATTTAATTAAAGGAGATTGTAAATATTTCTGAAATAAAAACAGATTAGATGATTAGCTTTAACAAGAATGAAGCTAAGATCTACTCAGGTAGGCCTTAATTAAGTGAAAACAGAGATATGAAAGCGAGATAGAAAGAATTTATTCTAGAAACATACATATTATATTATACACTTATTATTTGGTTATTAGTGATAATAAACACATAATAAAAATGAACTGAAATGAAGGTAATAAAAAATTGAAATTTTTAAATGAAAAAAATACTCGAACTTGTTTTGTCTATTTTATTTCTATTTCTACTGCATATTCTGCATGTTGAAAGCAATTCCTAAAATCAATCATATCATTGTCATCTAGAAAGTAGGCAGTCAGGAGGAAGCAGGACCAGTTACATACACTTATTGTTTTAAATTAATTTCAGAATCTGTCATGTATTTATTTTTAAACAAAAATTTGAGATATGAAAAAGTGTGAGCAAAAGGGTATAGATATACCTTTTAGGGTCGTTTATACTAAATCAAGCTTTCAAAAAAATAGCTAATAAAAATCTGTCGGTTTTACTTTTTATTTCCCATGGAATTTTTGATCTGCTCGTATATGTATTTTATAGATATGTCCAATGTAACCATTCAGTTTATCGGACAGTCAAACCCTCCATTCCCTGGAAAAACTCTGAAAAATCGTGTCTATACTTTAATGAAGGTATAGAGTTGTCCTTGAAT
>JAQGBQ010000749.1:0-16777 GCA_034698485.1 Vertagopus arboreus
TTAATACTTAGGTAACTCTCGGTAATAATGAACTGATAAACGGAGAGCTCGTACTGTACATCAGAGATGGACAAGATACTATCTGAAGCTATAAAATAGTAGCTGAATAGTCTAATAATATATGCTCTACCTCTGTATTTTAACGGATTTTTCTTGAGGGATTTAACTATGACTATTTGTATTTTTGAGAATAAATATTATTTAAGTTACAATTTTGCATCTTCAAAAAACAAGATGTGAATCTTCAGATATCTGTACTTGAAGTCAGGTGCCTTGCCTCGTCGAGGGGATGTATCTTCTCCGTGCTATATATATATGTCGATTTTACCTTATGTGGATTTCGAAAAGTAGATCACAAAGTTTAAAAAATTGTGAATTGTTATTATTCTCAAAAGCTTCTAAAAGTAATTTCAAACTTTACGTCATTTATATAGCATATATGTTAGACTGAGAAACTGTTCGAAATGCTTAAACTTACTGAACTTACACCCTTGAAGGGAGAAAAGTCAAAGGTTAAAATTTGGCATTGCAACTTTATCATTTCATTAGCAATAATTTGGAGCATGTCCAGGTGCCCATGATAAAGGTTCTTAGTTCGTTGTTGAGTAAGCTTCTTGATCGATATATGATTATGACGATATCATCGTTAGGAACTGGAGAGCCCGAAGGTCAGGTTGGGAAATACATTATTCAAGCTATTAATAAGATTAGAAACCTCTCAGGTAAATGCATACCAACTGTCAGGCAACGACGATAGAATTCACTGATAAGAAGCCGTACTAGTCCATATTTCTATGGTTTATCCATGAGTAACGATTTCAGTTTCATGAACCAAGAGAATAAACATATGAAATGTACACAAACAACCGTGAGAAGATAAATAGGAAACCTTTTAAAATCCCTCTAAGACTTGGTTAGCATTATGGTCCTATCATGTGCAATTAAATGGTGATGGTGGAAGTGTCGGGCAGTGCTATAATAGTGATCCCATCGATGGTCAGATCAGTTTTAGATCGTGCTGTGGTCTAACATATTCAGTAAAAGTTATTTTCACCTGAGAACTACATAGCTTGGTTTCTGGCTTCTGGTAATCGTCAATCCAAGATTATCCTAGTCGGTGAGTGCATAAACTTTTTGCATAGTATGCATATACTTTCGAACCGAATTATTAAAAGTGTCACAAAGTGTGTCTTACAATTTTGATTCTTGTTGAACTAGTGGTTTAACAGCAGTTAATTAGGTTATTCTGTTAAAAGATAACATAATTTAAACGAAACAGCGGGCGTTTTTGGTAAGAATTAGTTACGTAAATCTTATGGAAAGTAAATTTAGGATAAGGTATCTAGATTTAATATAGATTCGAGACAGAGACTAAACCAGAGATCTTTAGAGACATATTGTTCTTTCGTATCGACATTTAATGCCTAAGTAATTAATTGGCAATCGTTTAGAATTGTTGTTTTGTTATAATTAGAAATGTTCTTCGTCATTGGTGTTTATTGTAGTTGGTTTACTACTATTCTACTTGTGAATTGTTGTGAATGAATGTTCAAGTTATCTGTCATGAGCAGGGTTTGTAAATACAGTCTAGTGAATTTCATTGTGGCATTCTGATAAATTAATTGGTCTACAATTTGGGTTGAGTATGAAAGAAGCTTTCACTGCTTAGACTTTCCAATTACTTTACACTCATACTTGTCCAACTCATTTTTGAATAGAGAAAGCTCCTAGTGAATTGAGTACGTGCATTTTCTTAGCAAGCGTGCTGATTGAGTGAAAGAAGATGGGCAAACTGTGTCAATATTGTCAAGCTAGTTATTTGCAACATGTCATGATTGCAAATTTAGAAAAAGATTCAGCCTTAAGACTAGGTAGCCACGAACTCTTTATCATCGTAATGTCTCAAACTTTTCAGTTCGGAGTAGAGGAATTATCGGGTATGTAGTTGTATTCTGGAAATGATTAGAAACTTGAAATCAAATGGTTGGCTGAATAACAGATTTACTGACCATGCATTCGGATGATGAAAGCCAAGCATGCAATGGACAACTTCCTGGAACCTTGTTGAAATCTGAACCTTATATATTTATACCATAGACATTGCTTTTATGACTAGAAATTTTACAGTCGTCGGGGTTATTCTGTTGTATTTATGTAGCTGAACTGGTAAAGACAAAGAGGAAAAAAATCCGTGATGCCTGAAACATGTATGTATTTGATCCGAGACAAATGTGGATTCCATCGGGAGAAGTTCCCGATAAGAAGCGAGTGGTATTTCGGTGAAATCGGGACGAAACGGATAGGCTGAATTGCCGCCGATATTTTTGCTCCCTTCATAGTACATACGTAAAAGACAACTCCGTCAGCGTATTATATCGTTGATATACTAGAGACGGGCAGGTTATCTAAGTAAGTTGGTAATTGATTCAGTTCTGGAAGCGCATGTCTTTACCCTTTGGAAATTAGAAAGTTTCGTGGTAATGTATACCCACACTTGTCATTTCCGAGGCAATCAAGTACCTTTGACCTTTGCAACATTTCTGTCAGTGCTAGAAATATTTTTAAAATAATTGTATGGCTCACATAGAATACAGCCCAGTGACAATGTAGGTTAATTTGATTATCAGACTGTAAAATGCAATACATTTAATTTCGTCAAAGAAAAGTTAGATATGGTAAGGTTAAGGTTAATTCATTCTGTTGGGTATTTCGTTTGTGCTTTTTGAGATCTTCTCACATAACTTTTAAGAATAGTTTCAAGTAGTTTTTTATAATTATTCTTTGGTTATTTAATTTCAGAGCGGATGGACGATAAATAAGTCGACGAGAATGAGCATTTGATTACTGCAAATCGGACATTGACGGAAGTCGGAAGAGGAGATATTGTTGAGCATGAAATGTCCACAGACTATGAGAGCTTATCTTCTACAAAAATCAAGCTAAATCAAGGTGCTAAGTGAAATTATTAAATTACTGGAAAGATAAGGACGGAAGCAGAATGCTTACAAAAGAATATCGAATACCTCTCCCCGTCACAGTTGAAGAATACAAAATCGCCCAGTTGTATATGATAGCAGTAAGATATTCAATTATTGTAATAGAAAATAAATCTTGTACTGAATAAATTTTACCTAATTAAAAATTGTATGACTCGTTTGTTAGAAAAAAAGTCGAGATGAGTCGAAAGGTGCTGGTAGTGGCGTGGAGATCATGGTGAATGAACCATATGAAAATGGCCCAGGAGGAAATGGTCAATACACCCGTAAGATTTATCATGTTGGAAGTCACTTGCCTGGATGGTTCAAGAGTTTGCTCCCAAAGTCTGCCCTAACGGTTGAAGAAGAAGCATGGAACGCTTATCCTTATACTAAAACTCGGTATACCTGTCCATTCGTTCAACGATTTTCTTTAGAAATTGAAACTTACTACTGCGCTGATGCTGGTCATCAAGAAAATGTGTTCGGTTTAAGTGGATCAGAACTCAGAAATCGGGTCGTAGGTGCGTTTCTTCACTTATCACAACATGATGTATTATATCACAATTATATCAAACTTGAGAATTCTGTTTTACCTTTTAGACTTGATCGACGTGGTCAAAGATCAACTTACTGGAACTGATTACGTGCGGGACGAAGACCCTAGAGTATACGTATCCGAGAAAACTCATCGAGGACCTTTAGACGAGAGTTGGGTTGAAGAATACTGGAAAGAATGCAAGGTATGAAACATGTCAATAATATTATACTAAGTCGTAGTTACAAATATTATTTTCACAGGGGAAGTCTATGCCACTCAAGAACGGAAAAGCAATAATGTGTGCGTATAAGCTCTGCAGAGTAGAATTTCACTATTGGGGAATGCAAAGCAAAATTGAAAAATTCATTCATGATATTGGTAAACTATGTTATTACTATAGATTAGTATTATGACTAGATAGCAAAATAATTGGGTTTTAATTAATTATAGCGCTACGTAAAACTATGTTGCGAGCTCATCGTCAAGCCTGGGCCTGGCAAGATGAATGGTTTGGATTGACTATGAGTGATATTCGAGAAATTGAACGAGAAACACAAGAAGCACTAAGAAAGAAAATGGCTGGGGATGAAATAGAAGATGAAGATGAAGAAGACGATGGTCTTTCAATTAAGGAGTCTTCTGAAACCGAAACTAACTATAATCCCTCGGTATCTAGTTATTCAGAAGCTACTGTTGAAGAAAAAGTAAATCAAACTAACAATTTCAGCCGTTCTGATATCCAAGTGAAAGTTTGTGATACAAGTAAGGATACAAATGAGGTTGCTCTAAATTCGGAATCATTTACTAAACCTGCTCCTCTAAAAGCAACAAATCTAAACTCTCCTGGTTCCAAATCAAATACAAGCTTTGATGTTAGTGCAGCGTGGAAAGTTGAAAGCATAATTAAGGGTGAAAGCGAGGAAGGAAGCGAGGAGGAGTTCTACGATTGCTATGGTATGTTTAAATATTATATATTTCACTTATTGTATAAACATTACTTATAAATGTAGTAGACTTTTGAATTTTGGAAGAGGTAGCAGCGGAGTTGAGGAAAAAAGTTTTGGAATTATTTCGTTGCGTTTCCAGTGCATGAAAACCTTTTCTTAAAGGCCTTGACTTTTCCAAGAATTGTTTTTTGTCGGGCTTCTAAAACTCAAATCAATTTATTAGTTTCTTAACTTTCAATATTATTTAAGATTGGTTGGTACTTGACCCTTAGAGACACCTTAGGGCACAAAGTTTACTGAGGGAAATTTTTCCAGGGTTGTCCGTGAGAATTTTTACCCGAACCAGGCCAAGACCTTGAATAAGTTCGAAGATGGGTTCAATCGGTTGAGGGGTTGACCCGTGGGGGCCAAAATTGATGTTAGCTGCTATGGGATTTCAAAATGGCTCGGGCTATGTAGGGTTCTGCACTAGGTTTTTGAAGTTGGGTTTCTAAGCGTCTCTAAGGGTCAAGTACTGAGTCTCGTTAAATGTTGATTGTACCTTCTATTTGTTGGTTTGCGTAGGACGAAAGAAAAATTATCTTGTCGGAGATATATCCAAGTTTATGAGAACTTTTCAAAAATTTCTATAACAGAAAGGGTAAAAGTACAAAGTAGTTTTAATGGATGGGCAAATTATCTGCAAAGTAATTCAATTACAAATTACTTTGAAAATGTAATTATTACTTAATTCAATTACAATTGTAAATAATTACCCCATCTCTGGTAGTTTTACTTTTTAGTACAAATTTATCAAACTACCTGTGCTAGATCTATAGTGTCCTTATCCTTGTCATTTACTGATCCAAATACAATGGGAATGTAGTAACCCATCATTACAGAATCAGTCAAAGCGTCAGGCCCCAATGATTTATTGAACATCTATTGCAAGGATTTGTAATATTTTAGTTATTACGTGTTTTGGTGGACAAACACTTCCTGGATAGGACATTTAATATTGGTCGCATTTTATGTACAAATCAGTTTATAGACACATGACATTTAATGGGCAAGTTCGTGGACACTGTGATTCTAACTTGCATTTTATTCATATTCTTTAAACTCATTGTTATTTCAATTCGGGTATTTCAGCCTTAAATAGAATCATTAGTTCTGGGCTGTCCACGAAATGTCCTGTCTAGGAAGTGTTTGTCCACCAGTACGCATGCCAATTAGTTTAAAACAATTTAGTCTAATGCTGTTTACCTTTGTGATGAATGCCAACATCTCCAAATTTTCCTGAGGCAATTTCAATACAATGTCGAAGATGTAATTCGAGTACATTGGATTCCTTAAAATGAAATTTGCGTTATAAAATGGGGAGTTAGGGGGGCGGGGTTTTGGGTTACGTGACGTTGTCCCCTTTTAACAAGGGAACCTTTTCAGGTGTAAATCTCAGATTTGCTTTAAACTTATACGAAACTGTAGGTCTTTAAAAATAAACATAACTTTGCCACAAAACCATATTTGCAAATAGGGTCTTTTGGCAAAGTCATGTTTATTTTTTAAGACCAGTTTTATATAGGTTTAAAGCAAATCTGAAATTACACTTAATTGGCATTCAATCTTAATTTATGTTCTTACTTTAGTATATTTGCGGTTGAGACATTCACGAGAGGAGAAAAATCGCTGAACCGATCAGTCAAAATGTTCAGCAGCTCGTTCATTGTCAAGATACTTTCACTGTTTTTCCAGAGTATCTAAATACATTTTCATCAATGAATAAAGATAAGCGAAAGCTAGCAAGCAAAAGATGAAACCCAGGTGCAAAAAGATTTGCTACTGTGTTGCAAAATTTGAAAAAAAAATTGAAATCGTTTTGTGAAAATGGCGACCAAATTATCAAATGTCCTATCTTTTTGCACCTGAGTGTTGAGCCGGAAGTGACAGGTCGTATGAATAAGCTTTTACTTTTACTTTCACTCAATTTTTAGCCCGACTCTAAGGGCCTATGAAACCGTGTCAGTGTCCGTTGATAATTATTTTATCATATGTTACCTTGATCTCTCTTAACCGCTTCGCAGATAGGTCTTCAAAAGTAAATGGGTCTTGGCAGCTATTTATTTTCTCACAAATACTGTTGATCAATGACGGAATTTTGATTTCGATTTTTTCAGTAATCTCTCCTTTTCTTGTAGCAATGGAATCTTGTAATATCACCTTTTGAAACACTGTCTGAAAAACGTTGGAAAGTGGATTACTTTAATTGTGTAAAAAACATACTTTTCTGGTTTTCGATGGAAAGGTCTTGAACCCTTGTTTTGACATTTAAAGGTCAGGGGTGAATATTTTGTAAAGCAGCATAATTTGAACACTTAAATCCCCGATGAGACCTTTACAATAAGCTATTCAGATTTAAAATCGGATGTGCGGTTAAGGAGAAGTAGCATACGACACACACATAGATACACATTTCTTTTCGATTATGTATCTTAGGTGATTTCGGGTGAATAAAATCTCCATGTTATTCAAATGGCAACAAAATGTCCGGTAAAAGAGGGTATAGTGGAGTGGACTAAAATATAATTTGTTTAGCAAACCATGAACGTAGATAGTACTAGCGTATCATGTCAAAAACTCAGATTTTTAGCCCGAGCCAATGCTCATGGGATTGGTATGTCTGTCTGTCCGATTTTTTGTGACACGCTAGCGGGATCAAGAGTTCTACACTGTATGTTTTAATCTTGTTTTTAGACCATGTACATTAGGAAACAAAAAGTAATCCACTTTCCAACGTTTTTACTCTAATTTAATTGCAAAGAAATTAGAACACTCAAAAAATATTTACTTTACCTTGTGCTTTTCTGCAAACGCCGCACCGTTGAACTCTTCCTTTAGGTTTATTGTCGTGAGATGGTAATTTATCGCATTCATGAAGCTAGTTTTAAGTCCTTCTTTAGATGTATGGAAAAACACTGGATTGATCATGTTGATAAGTTAATTTAAACTGGTATGATTGATAATGTGATTGTTGTGAAAATTTAGCTGGAGTGTTTGACTGAGAAAATTGGAATCGTCTGACACAAATTTTAATAAACAATAAACAACTTTTGGGTTGCTATAGAAAAATTTAATTATGTTCATTTGTATTTCAGATGGGGATGACGCTGTTTCCTTAACAAAATGGAGCTCCATGGATTTACTACCTAAAAATGAAGATGCAAGCGGAAGTGGCGATTCAAAAAAAGGTACCATTTATAATGATATGATTTCCATAAATAAAGTGTACTTATTTTGCATTTATTTTTGTCTAGACGATAGCATATTCTGTCAACATTTCCTCCAACGTGTGACTTCTGAGAGAGAACGAGTGCAGAAGAATTTAGCTAGTCGAGGTAGTGTGGAGGCTTCTTTGCCAGGATCCCCAACAATGTTTAATAATTATAAAACGAGTGGAACAAGTAGTTCTTGTAGCACAACAGTTCTCTGTCTTGTTCTTCATGCTGGAAGTGCTCTTGATGCAACGGTTGACCTTCCTGCTAAGAAATCTGATGTTACAACCTTCAAAGGGGCATTTGAATCTGTGATTAGACAGCATTATCCTTCAATGATGGGTCACGTCGTCATAAAATTGATTCCATGTCCATCTATTTGTACTGACGCTTTGGGAATATTATCAAGGTACAGTTTTCAATTAGAGTACTTCAATATAAAGTATCATGCTAATTAAAGCATTTTTTATTTTGTTATAGCCTAAGCCCGTACAGCTTCGATATGTATGGCAACGGAGATAGTCCACAACTCACGAATGAATCTGTTCCGATCGGCGCTATTCCATTGATAGCTACATCCCAGTTAGAGTACTTTGATGCAGTAGCCAAAACTGTTTTAGCTGCTAACCAAGTCTACAACGAGTTTTTAAAAGCCGAGGAGGGTCAAGGGTTTGGAGGGCAAATAGTCTTTATTGGAGATTCGATGGGAGCAGTTCTTGGATATGATGCACTTACAAGGCATTCATTTTCATGTCAGTTTGGTAATGATGACGATGTACCTCCAAGTCCTGGTAATTAAGCATTTTGAATTTGCTGTAAATATCTAAAGCCAAAGTCACAAGTTGTTTGTTTACAATTTTAGGTCATGTAATTGATTCTGACCATTTACATGCGTGTCATTGTCCGTCCAGTGGGGCAAGACGTCGATCCTCCTCATCTGTAAGTGATTCAGGAAACGCAAAGTTGGATTTTGATGTCAGTGACTTTTTCATGTTTGGGAGCCCCCTTGGATTAGTTTTAGCCAATAGAAAGATTCAATCTGAAGATAAACATAGTAATTTCAATCTTAAAATGTTAACAGGTTAATAGTTCTCATATTAGATTTGGTCTTTATAGGTCATGAAATTGTTTTTTCAGTGCCATGGGTTCGCCCTTGTCAACAAGTATATAATTTGTTTCATCCAACTGACCCATTATCAGCAAGACTGGAACCGTTAATATCTGCAAGGTTTTCAGCCGTTCCACCTGTAAATGTTGCTCGTTATACTAAATATCCTCTTGGAGATGGGTTACCTTACCACTTGCGTGAGTTGGATTTGTTAATGCCTTGTATTTTGAAATAGTGTTTTAAAAAATCAAAGAGGAGATGGATATAATTCGTAATTTTTTATATTAGTGGAGAGTATTCAGTGCAATCCACACCTATTCTCAGAGTCTGGTGGAAGTGGTTTAGGAGTTCTAACTCCAAATTGTGCACGTCGATTATCTGACATAAGCATTCAAAGTGGAATGTCTGGTCTGACGGATGCTCTGTCGCTGCAAGCGATTAATCAACGTATTGACATGTCTAATCTTTTTAAAATGCTTCCTATTAGCTTTTGTCATTTATTATTAGATTTGAAATGTAAGATTGCTTGTTGACGTGTACTAATTTATTGTTTATTATTTTGGTTTATTTATTTATGAGTTATTACTAGATAGCTCCATTATTTTTTAGTTGCAATATATAATGTCAATGGCAAAATTTACATAAAGTTAATAAGATTGTATGTATGTACTTTGCAGTTACTCAGAAATGGTGGGGCAATAAACGAATCGACTACGCTCTGTATTGTCCAGAGGCCCTAGCAAGCTTCCCCTTGCATTCGTTACCTCATCTCTTTCATGCGAGCTATTGGGAATCCACAGACGCAATCGCTTTTATTCTGAGACAGGTATACATTTCACTTGTTGTATTGATCATTAATATAATGAATCAGATTATTATGGATGTTCTGGGTGTACAGATCGGATTCCAAGAATCAAATTCTCTTATGCACCAAGATGACAAAGAAGTTCGCCTATTTACTCCAAATCAACCGAGAGAAAAGTGGGTGAAGAAAAGAACATCTGTTAAGCTAAAGGTATGATTCTAAAATCAAGTTTATTGACTATTTTAATTTCTAAATTACATATTATTTCGAATTATTTCAGAATGTCGCTGCTAATCACCGTGCTAACGACGTAATTGTTGGTGAAGGATTTCCTCAAGTGCTCAGAGCTCGATTTATGTATGGCCCATTAGATATGGTCGCACTCACTGGAGAGAAAATTGACATTTACTTAATGAAAGATCCTCCCATGGGCGAATGGACTCAGTTAGCGACCGAGGTCACTGATAAAAATGGACGGGTGTGTTATACCATTTCTGGTGACAAGGCTTTAAGTTATGGAATTTATCCCATTAAAATGGTTGTTCGGTGAGTTATACACACAGTTTTTTTCATAGATGTTACATAGACTATTGATTCAACATGATTAATGATTGATATTGTTTTAGAGGGGATCATACTTGTGTCGACTTTTACTGCGCTATTGTCCCTTCTAAGACTGAGTGTGTTGTGTTCAGTATTGATGGTTCCTTCACAGCAAGCGTGTCGGTTACCGGAAGAGATCCACGTGTAAGAGCTGGGGCTGTGGATGTTGTTAGGTATGTACTTCATATTTGTTTATGCCAACTGATTTTTATTACTCTTTACTTTTTGTTGCACAGACATTGGCAGGAACTTGGCTACTTAATTATATACGTAACTGGTCGTCCGGATATGCAGCAACATAAAGTTGTTTCATGGTTAGCGCAACATAACTTCCCTCATGGTCTCGTTTCGTTCTCTGATGGGTTGTCTACTGACTTTCTTGGTCACAAGGCTGATTATTTAAGAGCTCTTGTCCAGGTAAATGTTATACAATTTGACTGTTGTCTTGTACTTTTTACAATCTAAATTAAAAATTATTTTACCGATACGATTATATCTTAAATCAATCATGCTTGATTTTCAGGATCAACGGCTAGTTATTCATGCTGCTTATGGTAGCAGTAAAGACATCAGTGTTTACGCGAGTGTAGCAGTTTCTCCTGATCGAATATTCATTGTTGGTAAAGCATCAAAGAAGCAACAAGCGCTAGCAACCGTTTTGAGTGATGGATATTCAGCACATTTGAATGGATTGCAAGCCCATGGTGGCTCTAGACCAGCTCACGGAAATGCAAGAATGGTCATTCCACGGGGTTACTTTGGTCTCCCTGGACAGCCTTCAGCAATGCGGCGAAGAAGGTTTTTATATTTATTTCTGATTTGATGATATGTTTTACTTTGTTATTTAAACGATATTATTCCTGCATAACTTTACTATATTTTACTTTTGATAAATTATTTTTGAGATGTCTGAAACTATATTTTTGTAATGTTAGATCTGCCAAGAGGACAACCTCGTATCCAGTTATAAGCTCAGGAGGATCTGAAGCCAGTGTGTCATTAATAACTCCAACTGGAAGAGGAATCTCACCACGTCGACCGAAACCTAGTCTCTCAGCTTTCCCAAATTGAGTAATTTCAAGCCAGTAGAAAAACAAAGCGAAGAAACCGGCACTGATTATCGCTACTCATCTTCAGTATTAATAGTTGTCTAGATAAATGTTAAGTTTTTTACGGTTCAACGGTGACTGTGGTACGGAAATGTCGCGGCCAGGTGCTAGTGAGTTATATACGTAATTATGCAAAACCAAAAAAGTACAAGCTTTGAGTTCGACCATCATCGTAAGATAATTTGTTGTAAGTTCCTCAACTAAGTCAAGAAGAATTTTGATTGGTAACTCTGACATTGCAATGATAAAGATAAAGCAATGATCCCAGGAAATATACGGATTTAGTCTTACAAAAAATTAATTGAAAGTCAGTCTTGTTAGAATCATGAAGCTGGACCAGTTGAATATTTTGTTTACTAAAAAAAGTACAACTATCAGCTGAGCTTCGATAGCTTAAGGAAAACTGCAATATCTTCGGTCGTGAAAATATTCTGTAGTTGAGTTTGAAGATCAAGGATAGGTGGTATTTTTTCTTAAAACTAATTTTAAAATACTAAAAATAGTTTCTTTTAGATTCTATCGTAAAAGCTTTAACTTCTATATAGCATTGTCTTTCTCGATGTTCATAATGAATAATCAGTGGATCAGAATCAGAGGTTTCAAAATCATTAGGATGATCTTGGTTATAAGCCCCAATAATATTATTAGCAACTATGCAATTGCGTATGTGTCAAAACAAACATGAATTGTTAAAGCGCTGACATTTGGCGAGATTTCAGTATTATTAAGTGCGATCGACTTCAGATTATATTTAATAAGTCTTTCGCTTGATTCAGAACAATGTACCCAGTTGCGATATCTAGACACTAATCACTAAAAAAAACTACCGCCACAAGAATCTGTATTCGATTTGCTTTCTCCAAGCAACCAAAGTAGATAGTCAGTTGTTAATCTAAATCCTTGTTCCTTAATATTTTTTGTATTTGTAGACCGTTAGTGTTTTTTATTTATGTTGTTATTATTGTAAACGATAACCGATAAGTATGCCAGAATATCTCTAATTAATTATATATTATGTTTCGTTTCTGGCCTTTGTCAAGCCACCAAATAGATTGATATCACTTGCCCATTCTTCCAATTGTTGCTTATGCAATATCGATCTCTTTTTAGTCCTTGGAAGTTGACCAACAAGATATTACCAGACATGATTGAATGAATGTCTTCCCTATTCAGTGTTACTGTTACCATTTCCTTACAGCCTGCGAAAACCAGAGATACTTTTGTGTCATTAAACTTTTATCGGGTATACGTATTCCTATTCTGTATCTGAGAAACAGTACAATCACTGCGGTGTCCACGACAAACTAGATTTAAGATAAAGTAGTTGTCATGTCCTGATTCCCCTGCAGAATACCAGAGCTCCTATGCTCCGGTGGATTATCATCAACTCTTAAGAACAAGATTTAGCTGTGGTTTTCTCATAATATTTCCTCATAAGATGATGAATACATATATCAAAAAAAAAAATATTCGTACTCAGCTTAGCGTACTTAGATGTATACAATTGTTAAATGAGTTTATAAAGAGGATCTATACGTTTCAGGTTTAAATTTTGAATCACATAATCTGAATGTATTTTGATCTATTTGGATTCCGAATCCACCCCATTCATACGAATGACTAATGCAGCGTTTGTGGATATTTGTATCGAAGGTGCTATAACAAAACGTGATAGATGAATATAATTTTATGTACTTATCCTCGTCTTCCTATTCTTAGCAAGACATTTTGTACCAGTAGTTAATCGAGAGAATCTCTAGTCCATTTAGTAGTTTAGTACCCGTTTTAAGCCCAAATAATAAGAGTTGTTATAATATTGTCTTTAGTAGACGTTTTGCTCGGGCTGTTAGATTAAATTGAGGTTGGTTTGTGAAGTATTTGCCAAACCCTTGTTCCTGCCAATCAGGCAATAAATGAAAAATGGGTTTGATTAATCGTGAATCATAGTTTTTAATCTGTCCAATCCACGATGTTTTATGATTTAGTAGTATTGGTACTTGATAATAGACTTATAATTTTTTATGTATCTTTATTGTACTCCAAAATCCTGAAAGTATTAAATTTTAATAAGTTGTTATCTTATTCGTAGGGAAATAATGATGAGAATAATGGGAAACCCGCTTGTTCAATAAGGCTGTGTACTATTAATAAGTCGGTCTATTAATTAATCGTGTTCCATAAGCCAATTACATATTACATTATATACGTAAAACACTAAATAGTCCTCTGTCGTCATAATAAAGTCTTCTGTTAAGGGATTGTTGCCGTGCTGCTGAACCCCTCTGTATTATACTATTATCTATAGACTTGACCTGTAACTGATGGGGGGTAGAGCAAACAGAATTGCTTTGTCTCTTTGATTCTTATTTTATTCAAATAATGTGCAAATAAAACATTACGCCAAATTATACGAAAAGATACGAATAAAAATGAGATATAATTATGTGGTTGAAATTTTTAAATGGGTTCATTATATTCATTTCATGTCATAGTTTTTCTTCTAAATATCACGTTTATAAATGAGAAAAATACAAAGTCTCTACGGCCATACTGATAAAAATCAATGATTAGATTTCTCGAAGAAAGCGGGAGCTTCATTCTGCAGAAACAAGAGGCATGGTTTTCTATACTCTTACTTTGATTATTGATATTAATTGATTTCGCTCTTTTGGCTATTAAAATCGTGAAATTAACTCAAATAAATACCTAAAAATCTTGCTGTGTATCAAATAGAGACTTGTGATAATGGATAATCTTCCAATGCCGGATGATGTTAATCCTTTCTTACTTTTTCCGGCACCCGGAGAGATTCCGTTTCGTCCATTTCGGTTCCCGGCCAAATACATTGGCTTCGTGCCTTCTCCATGTCTTCCGGCTCCAGAACCACAGCCCCTGATTCCGTACTTCCACTATCCGCCTTATGGAAGTGTTAAACTGACTCCTTTGTACTATCAACCCGCTGTTTTTGGTCGAACTAAAGAAGCTCAGGCTCAGGAGGTGACTGAAATTAATACTGAAAGCGATCAGTACGATACAATAGGTCAATACAACAAGACCCAGAAAAGGGTGGTCCCCAAAACTCCTTCGCCTGCCTATGGAAGTATTGTATCGGTAATGGAGCGAGGCTACAATCCATTCCATGTCGTCTTTGGAGAAGAGTTCATCCCACTCGGCGAGTTTGACGAGAATCAGTTCTGGGGGACACAATCTACTACAGACCCTGCTGAAGCCTTCGTCTCTACTCACGGGGTCATTCACGTGAAGCTGCGTTTGGGCTTCCGGATGGATCTTTCGATCAACAAGGCCATTAGGATTGTCAATGAAAAGACTCAAATAGCAATGGCAGTGGGTGCGGATGGAAAGTCAATGTCCCTTATCCACCCAATGGGCTGTGTACTTCAGGATGATCAGAAGATTGACATCAAGGTCAACAATTGCCCCCGAGAATTACTTGAGAACCCAAAGTACGCGAGGATAAACGAGTCAGGGATCGTTTTCAAGAGTAGACTTTCACCTTTGGGCTTCAGAGTGGATCAAGGAGGAGTCCGGAGTGCGATTCAAAGGCGTTACAACACATTTGATACAGACTTGTCTGTCTCTACGTTTTATGAAAAGGCTGTATCTGGACCTACCTATCTCGAAAGTGCTGCTATGATCCTACAAGGAACTGCTCGGTGGGAGGATTATTGGGGCGTGGATCACTGGTGTGTAAATGGATTACATATTACACAAACTTTCGACGGAACTGTTACGTAAGTAATATTAAAGAATATTTCTAATCATGCTGTAAAATAAAATCAATATCTAAAGTTAGGGAATTTTCAAGATTCAAGAAGATGATTTTTTTTTACAACTGGTTTACAGGGTAAAGTTCGGGCCAAACGATGAGTACGAGATGCGAACTTCCGATCTGTGTGGAACGTGCTGTGTGTCAACTGCTGCGATTTACTGTACAGCAAGTGTTGGGGGTTACAACGCGGCGGAACGTGTGTCGACAGGACCGCATTTCTTTGTAAAGACCGATGGAGGTGAGTACATGACACATCTTCTAAACTAACTCTGGATATACAATGAATTTGAACAGTAATTGTGCATATTTAATTTATTTATAGGTGTAAAGCGTGTATTCGCTGATCTTGCAGAGACTTCTTTTCGTGTGGGCAGTCAGACGGCAAAGATGGATATGCGTGGAAACCTCATGATGCTTTTTTAATATAATGAAACGTGCTATCAATCATCATTCTCAACAACAAAACTTACAAATAAGTATCTTTTATACTAATGAATGTCTCATATTATTCTTTCTCATAAAAACTTTAAAACTAATCTGTTCTTGTATAAACATGATTTTTGATTACGCGTTGGTATTGTTGTATATTGTGGGATTTTATTTTTTTCATTACCGTCTAAGAATTGAAATTTTTTGAAACCGGAAATTAGAGAGATGCCAATGTAGGTTAGGTCGGTGTTAAAATCAATTTGAAAAAATTAATCTACTGACCTTTTCAATGAAGATGAAAATATTTTTATGCATTTAAAATAACGATCGTTGCTCAAAGGTTTCATTTATGACTAAAGAATTTATTTAGTATATTTACACCAACAACTTACAATCTTAAAATACTTAAATTATGATGACTGAATTATTGTTTAAATATTATATTCTGCTCACTCCATATAATCTGTTCTCATAACATCTGATTTGATCATTAATCTAACCTTTATACTTAAACCTTATAAATTTAACATATATTACTATACCTCCTAATCCTTAATAATTACTTCAAATGGCCTATATCATACCTGAAATCTTGATCATGTATCCAAATAATTAATTCAAGTCCATATGCAGAAGGCAGAATTGCAAATTACATTATGTATCGATTGTAATTCTTTTCATCAATAATAAATAAATTCCTTTTCATTTTAAATTGACAAGATTTTAAAGCTACTAATATTTGCTTTGATTTCAATCGTATGCAAAGTCCACAGAAATCAATCACTTCATCTCGAGTTAGTTTATACTAGCACCATGAATAATCGTTTCAATAACCTTTCCGCATCTATTGTAGGACTTCAAATTAGAACAAGCTGAGATGACTCTATTTGTGATTTTCTTTATTCTTTTCTATGTATGTATTTAAACATACATAATATGCATTTAACAACCACTACAGTATTCACGTAATTAGGTACACATCGGTTTCCAAATTTTGAATAGGTACTATAATTTCTTTAAGATGAAAACATCAGTTAAGGTACATTAGTACAGAGGTTGAAGGTAGACATTGTAGAAATAATGTGCATGTTTAGAAAACAACTGAACTAAATGGACTGGAATGGAAACGAATGTTTTTCTGCAGTTAAAATCCTACATATCACTCATCTCTTCTTTAATAAAAATAATCATCCAAAATACCAATTAAGTTCAATAAAAA
>JAQGBQ010000750.1:0-16763 GCA_034698485.1 Vertagopus arboreus
ACCCGGGGTCAATGTCAATTGACCCGAGAGACTTTTGGACACTTCTAGCATATCTGAGACAGAAATTGGGGGGAAAGGGCTAATAGGGCTGGGGAGAGGGGACTTCTCGAAGGGGGGCAAAGCGAGGGACTTGGGGTCAATTACAGTGGTACAAGAATTTAAAGTTTTTAAATTTTGGAATTGAAGTTCGCAGATTCTTTTGCTTAAATTTTCGTAAAAGCTGTCACTTTTGCCGAGTTTTGTCATTTCTTCGAGGAAATGTTGGGAGTCATTTGTATCGATTATTGAAGCTGATCGGGCTAAGCCCCCTCGACCTGGGTCACTTGCTGCGGGGGACGGTGGGTCAAAATCTAGAGTGGTTTTCTGAATTGAACATGGCTTATCTCCTTCGGATTCTTCTTCTTCATTTTCCTGGTCTTCGTTCTTTATTGTTGTATTTATTGTTGTTGAATTAATGGGATTTGTAGATTGTTCTGATACTTGTAGTATAGGGGCTTTTGATTCTGAATGGTGGCGATTTTTCTTTTTGGATTTTTTGACCCATCGGTTATCTGAATCACTCCATACACCTAGTAATAATAAAAAACAATTTATTTATTTATTGTCTTTTGTTTTTTTTTTAAAAAAAAATTTTTTTTTGACAATGCAAGTCAAAAGAGTAATGCTATGAATTTTGAAAAAAAAATTAAGAAAATTGCCAGCGTTTTGCAATTCCATTCTGCCAAAATGACTGGAAAAAGTACAAAAAACTGCTATTTTGGTTATTTTACAGATTTTTCTGTGATTCTGAATTAAAGGTTTATGTTTTTTGGGATTTTAAATTAAAAAATTATGATTTTGTTGTGGATTTTAATTTTATTTCTTCATTTTTTGGGGATTTTAAATTTATCAATTGTGATTTTAATTAAAAAATTATGATGTTTTTTGTAGATTTTAATTTTTTTGTTAAGAATTTGCATGAATTTTGCAAAATAAATTATAGCATACCTTCAGACGAAGAATCTTCACTAGAAGTGGAATCGCATAATTCCGTAGAACTTGAAGAACTACGACTAGAAGATTGAGACAAAGTCCGTCGTCGTCTAAAACTCTTGGCCACCTTTGACCCCGAAGTGGACTTGTCGATAGATTTATTATTTGGCCCCCTAGGGCCATTCCCATTTCTTAATTGCTGCTGTTGTTTTTCTTGCTGTTGTACAGAGCAACTTTTGTTCTCTTGACCCGACCCACTTCGATTGTTTAGATTGTTGTTGTTGTTCAAAGAAGTGGAATTGTTTTTATTGTTGTTGTTGTTATTGACTAGAGAGGATTTGGAGCCGCTGGAGCCTCGCCGAAGTTTGGGTTTTGGTGACACGACCTGACAAAAAAAAAACAATTTTTTTTTATTTTCTAAAATTCGTCAAAAATTCATGATTTTTTCTTGCCAGTTTTACGCAAAAAAAAACATCGTAATTTTAAAGGTGTATGAACAGAATTTGGAATTTTTTTTACCTGGGATTTAATGGGTATTAACGAGTTTTTTTTAAAATAACATTTAAAAAAAAGTTCAATGCTGTCATGTTTTTTGTAAAATTGTCAAAAACTCATAAAAAAAATTAGAGTTTCTAGCAGCAAAAAAGGTTTTAAACAATTCAGAACCGGGTTTGACTCGAAATTTTATAATGTGATTTTATAGAAATTAACGGGTTTTTAGAGACAACGCTTTGAAAAATTGTTCAGAGCTATCATATTTTTTGTAAAATTTTCAAAAATTCATTCAAAACTTATAAATATTTTGTGACAAATATCAGCAAAAAAACTTATTTAATTGGAATTATTTCAAAAATGACTTCTATGTGTGATTTTGTTGGTTTTATAAAAGTTTAATGTAAAACATGACAAAACCATAAAAACATTTTGAAAAAAATATGTATATTTTATTTTCTTCTTCATCTAATTGTTGTTGTTAAAAATCTGCATGAAGTTTAAAATATACATACATATTTCAGTTTCTACAATAAATCACAGTAAATCCCATCAAATCCCACTGTTTTAGCAAATACAGCTCGAATTTTGTCATATAGGTGTGATTTTCTGTGATTTTCTTGATTTTAATGTAAAACCAAAAGACAATTTTAAAAAATCTTCTTCTCATAATTGATTTTAATTTAATGGTTTTTAAATCTGATATTTAAAACAGTTTGCACTTTTAATTTTGTTATTTCATTAAATCCCACTGTTTTAAAAAATGCAGCTCTAATTTTGTTCATAAATCTTACCTGTTTCTTGGTCGTTGGAATGAATAGTGAGTTTGACCTTTGACCCGGCACTCTCATCCTAGACGCTTCGAGTCCTTTGAGAATAATGGTGGTGGCCCGTTGTCGATGTCTTATAGCTGCGTAGTGCTTCTTCAAATTGTCCAACTCTCTTTTGGCAAGGAAGAAGGATTTGTACGGCGTGTCTTGTTGGATAAGCCCTTTATGCTTTTGTCGAAGGTCATCTAACCCTGGGAATGGAAATGGACCCACGCTCACGATACACTATGGACAATAAATACAATTAAAAAACAATTAGCAGTTTTATTAAATAAATCACAGATTTGTGGACTAGAAAAAATGTCGACAAAAGAGTTCGTGGACAAAATTAACATAAAAAATGCGATTTTTGTTCGGAAGAATGACCGAAAACTCCCAATTTTTCATAGCATTGTCAATTAAATAAATCGCAGATTTGTGGACTAGAAAAAATGTCGACAAAATAGTTCATGGACAAAATTAACTTAAAAATGTAGTTTTTTGCATGAAAAATGCAGCTTTTACTTGAAAAATGACTGAAAACTCCCAATTTTTCATAGCATCGTTAATTAAATAAATCACAGATTTGTGGACTAGAAAAAATTTCGACAAAATCGTTCAAAGACAAAATTAACATAAAAAAACAGTTCTTTTGCATGAAAAATGCAAAATCACGATTTTTCATGCCATCGTTAATTAAATAAATCACAGATTCGTAGACGAGAAAAATATAGACAAAATAGTTAATGGACAAAATGAAAAAAATAATCCAATTTTATACAATACAAAATAAATTAGCATTTTTATTACATAAACAGATTCGAGGACTCAATAAAATGTTGTTCATTGACAAAATTAACATAAAAATATAGTTTTTTTTGCATAAAAATGACTTTAAAAATCCGAATTTTTTTATAGCATTGTGAACTAAATAAATAAATCTAAAATCACATACATATTCGTGAACCAGTAAAAATGTAGACAAAATAGTTCAATGAAAAATTTTAATATAAAAAATGAGGTTTTTTTACATGAAATTGTGAGGCTTAAGCATTTATTTTTAAAAAAAAATACAAAAAAGCCTTGAAGAAATTGACATTTCTAATCGCTCGTAAAAAATCGAATTCTTATTAAAATTATTTTTTTTATAGATACTTTGTTGTCGGAAATAGTGGTTCTTTGAGTTAAAATCAAAATATAATTTTTTTCGGATTTTATTAGAATACTTCAAAAATTTGCATCATTTTAAATGAAAAACGTTGAAGAAAAAAACACGATTTTTGCATTAAAAGGACTGAAAATTCCAGATTTTTCATAACATCATAAATATATGAACAATAAACTATAAACAAAATGAAATTTTGTCCTGAAACGATTTATTTCTCTATTTACTTTTATTATATTTAATGGTTTGTTGTGAAATTGAAATCTCATCTGCCCACAGATCCTATTTCCAATTTAGTTTAATCTTGTCATTTCAAAGTTTTTATAAAAGTAGAAAACGTGTAATTCAATCTTGCAAAAAGAGGTTAAAATGCTCAAAGTAAAGTACAAGATTTTTTTTATAAGATAAGAACAACCAACAACGTGATTCAATAAGTCTCCAATTTAATTCTTTGTAAAACGATACCACGATAATCTTGGATTACATTTCCGTCGTTTCTTATAAAGAAAAAAAAACATGTCATTTTTGATGCCATTAACAATTTCAGGGATAAAAGAATAAACGAGAAATAAAATGCGACAGTCCAAGTAAAAAGTACACGGGTGGTCCTGTAAGAGTTCAAAATTTATAGCCTCGAAAATATGCCCAGAGCAATACTAAAAATTCTGAACGCTTACAGTACAACTCGTGCCGTTTTTACTTGGACTGCCACAACCATTTTAATTTTTAACTTAAATTGTGACAGTCCAAATAAAAGTCTTACTAATAGTACTACCACTGTAAACATTCAGAATTCAAAGTATTGCTTTATGCCCCATTTTTTAGGCTTTAAATTCTAACCTCTTACAGTACCACTCGTACCTTTTTTACTTTGGATTGCCACAATTCAGGTTCAAAATAAAATTTAATATCAATACTTGTGGCAGTCCAAATAAAAAGTGCACAGTGCAAAAGTAGATGGTACTGTAAGTGTTCAGAATTTAAGGCATTTATCTGTGCATATTTTTTAGGCTTTAAATTCTGAACTCTTACATTACTATTTAGCAGTAACGTTTTTTCTTGGACTGTCACATTAAGGTATAAAGTCGTTTAATTTTGAGCTAGTGCATATAAAAAGGGACATATAGCTGGCAAATTTTGTTTTTTTGTATAATGACAAAAGAGCAAAATAGGGATTTTTAAAAAATCTATAACTTCGTTTGTAGTTATCCGATCGGCATGAAATAAGTTGGAAATTACGCGTAAAATAACTAACTTGTCTCTAAAGTTTTAAAAGCTAGGTCGGTTTGCATATGCACTCTCACATTTATTTTGTTTGTTATGTACCTTGACGAGGGAGTTTGGGTCCATGAGTCCTACGTCGAGCATTTCTCGGGTCACGAGGCCCATCACGGAATAAAACTCGTCTGCACTTCGAACACCCAGAATTCGACTGCAATTAAATAAACACGTTTTATTTTTTGTATAAAGTCCATTCCAATTTTATTTGTGTTTTTCAAAAGTTTTCGCACATTCTATTTCTATATGATGAATTTTTGTATTTTTAAGTTTTTAAATCTGATGACACTTCTATCTGTAAAAGCAAAATTAAACCTAAAACAATTTTGGCATATTAACATTGGATAAAAAACGAATTGTTTTAAAAATATTTTTTAAAGCTAATAAATAAATTAAATTGAATTTGGCAAATCTGAATGATATGTTTTTTTAAAGACTATACATAATAATCTAAGCAGAATATTTTTTAAAAGTAATTACTTCTGGATTTTTGGAAATTTGACTGATTATTTACTCGCACGCTTGAAAACTTTTCATGATTTATTTTGCACATTTTCACCATTTTAGTTTAACGATTTGGATTATATTTTTTAAGACTATGCGTCATATGTAATAATATGTAATAATCTAAATGCAGATTTGATTACAGATCCTCCTTTCTCTAAAGACCCGAATGGGTTCGAAGGTCAGATGAGTCTAACGATATTTAATTATGGAATTAAATTACAGAGAGTATTTAAATTAATTGGTCTTCCATTGATCCCTTCTTCCTTTATTTACTCCAAGGAATTCATTTCATTAAAAGCTTCCTCTAATTATATAGAACCCTGCAACATATGTACTAATTGCCCCCAATTAATTTCAACCTAATTCTAAAAATAAATCCTCAATGACCTCAAAATCATTAAATCCAATTTTGGAGACATGTATTTCGAAAAAAAAATCAGATTTACTCATTTTACAACTCTTTAGAGCAATTTTAGTGTTTTTTTTTCTTCTAAAAAATCGCTATCTGTACAAGCAAATCATTTAAAACCTATTTAATCAATAATTTTTTTTTACATTTTGTAAAAAAAAATATTTATTGAATTTTTTTAATTTAATTAACATCTTCTTTTTTTGGACGACTGGACTATAAATATTAATCGACGACCAACTTTATTAATTTACTATACACAGTTACGTACTATTTAATTTAATAAATATGAAACAAAAATAAAATTTCGTTTTAATAAATAAATTATTCACTTACGTTTCAATAGCAGCCCAGAGTACAAGAGCCGTTCGTAAAAGAACTTCAGATCCTTCTAAAAGCACCAAATCCCAGATCTGAAAAAAAAACATTAAAAAATAAAATTATCGTTTAAGTTTTTTTAAATTCATTGGAAACATTTCTTAAGAGTTGGAAACATATTTACTGAAATCTAATCACAGATTTGGGAAATTAATTGTGATTTTTTGTATGGATTATGAATTAGCTAATCTAATTGTTGGGATTTTAGGATAATGGATTTGGATTAAAATATTTTCAAAATGATAGGATTATGGATTAAGATTATGTAATCCCGATTATTCAGTTTAATGGTAAATCAATATGAACTTTTCATTGTATAAATACTTCAAAAAAGTTTGGACAAATTGCAGACTAAAGTTTAGTACTTGAGAAGAAAACTTTTTGTCGAGATAAAAAAAAGTTCTTTCTTTTACATATATTTTCCTCGTAAATGTAATAAATGTTCTCTTAAATGAGTACACTTGAGACTTGAGAAGAAATCAGTTTTGAGTTGAGACAAAAAAAGTTTTTTCCTTTATTTGATTTTTCCTCATAAAAAATGTTGTCTTAAATGACCACTTGACTCCTTAAGAAGAAATTGATAGGAATCGACAAAGTTACAGAATCAATTCCACATTTTTTTGACGATTATATATAATGTTTGTCCGCATTTCAGGTTTTATTTTTCCTCATAAATGTTAAATGTAATAAATGTTCTCTTAAATGAATACACTTGATACTTAAGGAGAAATCAGTTTTTTCAGACAAAAAAGTTTATTTTTTTACTCATAAAAAATGTGAAATGTAATAAATGTTCTTTTAAATGAGTACAAGAATAAATCGGAAATAAATAGGAATTGACAAAGTTACAGAATCAATTCCACATTTTTTATTCGATAGAATTGACGATTATATATAAAGTGTGCTGCATTTCATCTTTTATGAGACAGCTCCTTGTCTTTTAGCTTTGAGATGTCAACAAGTTTTATTTTGATAAAATACCCACATGGTTCTTTGTTCCAATACACATTATATACATACATTAAAATCCACTATTAATTAAATTTTCAGTAGTTTCAATTCTGTTTTTATTAGCCTTTTATGGAAAACAAAACAATCTCCGCCAATTTTCAATCTTCTATCAATCTAGTTTGAAAATAATTTATTTTTTGGTCTTAAAATCAATGTTCAGCCGGAAAGTTTTACATCATATAGCTCACAATCAGTTAAATCTTTAATTTTTATGCAGACTAAACAAATTCTATGATGAGTAAACTGGGAATTAATTCTTTAAAAAATCATTTTTTTAAAAGACCGTTCATAAACAATGCTGGATTGGGTCAAAGAGATTGATTTTTTTAATATGACCACAAGAAACATTTTACTAATAAATTTAAAAACAATTTATAAATTTTTGTGAATACTCGTTATTTTTAACGGCCCAAAAACATAATGATTGTGAGCTATAAGAAGGAAAAGGTATTAAATGGTGTATTAAATGCCTAAAAACAGTTGGACGGATTTAGAATAATTTTCGGTACATTTTGAATAATTCTGTACTCGATTTTTATCTGAAAAGAAAATAGTTTCTTGCACCGGTTGGTTTTTAAAAAAACATTTCAATTTTGATCCCAAAATCAATAATTTTTTTATGCGTTATCGAGTTTTCATTATTTCATTTTAAAAGATCTTTGGGTACAAATAAAAAAAAATCCGAACATAAGAAAAAATAATTTGATCTAACTAATACGAGTTTTGGAATGAATATGTAAAAACTTTATATATAAACGTATAAACTTTTATTTATTTTTGTTGCATTTTGAACAATTCTGCATTCGATTTTTCCCTGAAATGGTTGAATTTAAAAAAAACATTTCATTTTGGTCTCAAAATGCAAAGCAATTATGCAAAAGTGGGTGTGGTCACGTACCCTTAGAACAGAGGGTGTGGGCAGACAGTGAATAAAGAGGGTGAGGAACCAGTGCATAGTGAAGACATCGATGAGTGGGGGGTTCTCGTCACCCCCTTGCAGTCGACTCAAGTGACCATTCAAGCTCGGCTTCCTTACTGCCAGAATCTCACCGAATACGGCCATGTCGATCGCCAGGCCACGGAGACCTCCGTTAAAATAACCTGCAAACAAATACAAAATAAACAATATGATTAGTTAACTATAAGCTAAACCGATAAGCCGAGACAAATGTCACAGCTTCACGAAAACGAGCACGGTGTTTACCGTAAGAGTTAAGAATCTGAATTACACTTTAAAGCACTTTTTAACCGTAGAAAGATTCTGCAAGGTTAAAGTGATTATTATATACCATGTCCTTTTTTCAGATGCTGCAACAAATTACAATTTAAATAGTCAGGGGGTTTGGGGACGGTAGCAAAATAATACAAGTAATATTCACATTTAGATTTATGTGGCAATCTCAACAAAAATGACACGGTAGTTACCGTAAGAGCTAAGAATTTGAATTACATTTGGAACAACCATTTAATTATAGAAAAATTCTGCAAGGTTAAAGTGCCTACTATTCCCTTTTCCCAGAGACAGCTACATATTTCTGCAAAATCTTTAATACTTTCATATATTATTATTATAGAAACACTTTTAGATTATGACTCGTGTTTTATCTTTTTTTGAGTCAAGGGTCAATATTTTCAGTACAATTTTAAAACAAACGTTGACACCTCTGGCTTGAAAGATTTTTTTTAAAGAAAAAACCATACTATGTATTCGACTTTTTTGAGAGTTACGAGTCAATATTTCCAATACAGTTTTTCCGTTAAAATTGAATAGAAACCAAGCATTTGTTCGTTTTGACCTTTTTCAGGGTCAAGGGTCAATATTTTGAAGAATAGTTCAAAACATACCGTTTCCCCTGCAACAACGCGTCAAAAGATTTTCTTTGTGTTTAAATCGAATAAAAGCGAAGCATTTGACCTTTTCAAAGATCAGGGTCAATATTTTTGACTGTTTTGTAATTAAACTCTTTAAGTTTCGACGGAATTTTTTGTACAGTTTTATATAACAGGATTTACATATTTTTTTATGTATTCAGTGTGTTTGCATATTCTCTATGTTTAAATACATCCGTGCTCGTTAGTTATAATTCAATGAGATTACTAATTGGAATCAACTTGATACTAGTCAGTCTAGTTATTATTATCCTGTCAGGGATTATGATCAAAAATAATTAATTGTCTCTGTCTCTCTTCCAATTATAATACTTTATATACATATTCATACATGCGATAATTGCTGAGTTGATAACAAAAGAAATTTGCACGAATGTTTGCAGCACAAATTAAATAATATCGATAGCAATTAAAAACAACGAAAAAGGGGGGGGGGGTGTTGAATAAGGGGTAGCATGCACAGCTCTGCAGTTGTATTTAAAATTTAAACTAACGTCTCAGCTACAATCCAATATAGCCCGATTTTAAAATTTTGCCCGTGGGGCTCGCCAGATTTTTTTAAAGGTCCGTTTCTATGTGTTTCCAAGGGGGATGCTCCAGTGTACTCTTAAAGATGAAATGTAAAATATTCTACATTTTAAAGCCTACGCAGATTAGTACATAAGCTTCCTAACTATGAACAAAATACAACAAAGGTCATTCACTACGATTCTTATTCACAAATTGACAACTCTAGTCGATTATTATTTAGCTTTTTAGAGAGTCCACAAATCTTGTTCATTGACATTATATTGAGAATATCCCTCTATTGGCAACTTTGATTTCTGGCAGTTGCATTCGGAAGAATAGAGGCAAGATCGAATCTTCTACATGATAATTACTTTTTTTCAGTCGCACATCCATTTTAATTTTGAAAATCTAAACTCATCATCACGTCTTTCAATTCTATCATTTCTCCAAAAACTTTTGAGAATTTTACTCTAAATTTTTCCATCGTTGAAAAATCCTGTCAGAATTGAAGATTTTTTTGTGTAGATTTTGAATCTCAAGGTAAATCGAGTCTATAATCAATTATAATGTAAATCATCGAATTGAAAACTTTTGTTTTTATCTTTATTAGGTGTTTAGATTGTGAATTTTTAGCTGCAAACGCTATTCTCATTGAAGACACATTTTGTGTTTAAATCGAGATCATCGAGGTAATTGTCTTGCTTTAAATTACTCGTAAAATATTAAACCCTATAGTTGCAAGTTGCAACTAATTATTTTTTCTTATTTTATTAGGCACTTGTTGTTCAAAAGTAAAAATGTCGAAAAATCAGGATGCCAATCTGAAAGCCGAGCAGGAAAAAGAAGAAGCTGAGGAGGAGGAACTCAAAAAAGCAAAATATGCCGAGCAGATTCGTGATTTTGTTCAAAAGAAAAATCAAGTTCACAAGCTCTTTCTACAAGGTAATTATAAAGAAGCTCGAGATTCTATTTTCGAACCTTTGCTGAAATTCCTAAAGACAGATCCAAACTTTGGAAAGCAACATCCCTACACTTTGGACATCAAATTAGACATAGGATTGACGCTCATTAGTGAAAAAGATTTTGAACAATGCAAAGTAGTGTGTAGTGTTGAAAGACACTGTAAAATGGATGGAGAAAGTTCTAGGAAAAAAGAACTTTTTAACCCTCAAAGCCAAAATGTCTTTAGCCACTTGCTGTCAATTACTTAAACAAAATAAGGAAGCCATGACCTTGTTTAAGGACATTTTTCCTGTACTACAGACCACCCTCGGTGAAGATCATATTATGACCAAGGAAACAAAATTGAACATCGCTCGGATCCTTATTGTTGATAAGCAATCGAGAAAGAAGGGCGTGGAAATGTTGGATGTGATGTTAGCAAAACTGATAAAAGGTAAAGCTAATTCACTGTAGCGCAGAGGTGTTGGTCTAGATCTCTTTTAAAAAAGGTCTTAGGTTCAACTCCCTCTAGGATCGGAAGGAAAAAAATTATAATTTTTTTGTTTTATAAAGATGAAGGTCCAGATAGCCAAGGAACGATTCGTGTCAAGCTCGCCATGGCCGATGCACACCAACTTTCCCACGAAGTGGACAAATGCTTGGCCCTTCATAAAGAGATTTTAGCTTCAAAGGAAAAGACTTTGGGAAAAGATCACGAGAGTACAAAGACAAGTTTACAAGTAATTGATGCTTTGACGAAACCATTTCTTGCAATCGAGGTTTTGGGGCCGGTTGCAACTGGATTAATTAAATCTCATATTATTTCAAATAATAATTCGGTAAAGGAAGCGGTGGAGTATTGTGCTCCAATTGTCAAGAATGCTCCAACACGCTATTACTTCATGTGAAACAAATAGCAAATTATTAGTATGAAATACTTTATTATAATAGCAATTTACATAATAATACATATGTACTCATTTATCAGAAAATTCCAATTAGAATTAATTACGTTGTTTTAATTGTTTTATTGTAATGAATAAAGATTTCCAAAACTGTTCGTTTTGAACAAAAACTTACAATTTTATCTGTTTATTTGATACTCATAGGTCATAATTAAATACCTTTAAAAAAATTCAGCTTTCTATTTGCATATTTTTTAAAACCCCGTGGGGGCACCCTGAAAGATCACCTGGACAAAACTTAACTGCAAATCTAACTTTCTGCTTGATATTCGGAGATCATCAGCTAAAAACTTGTTTCATTTTTCCTCAGAAATGTAATAAATGTTCTCTTAAATAACCACATTTTTATTTGACAGAATTGACTGTTATATAAGACCAAATTTGTTTCTGCAATTTCATAAGAGTTTTGTGTTCATGCACGACAAGACAACAAATCGACATATCTAATCGTACGAAAGGATGTGAACTATTAAGAAAATGTCGGCATCTTGAATGATTATCAGAAAATTAGAGAATAAACAAATTAGACAAACCGGCATAAATTACAATATATATTTTTATTCATTTCAATCACATATATATTTTATTTCGTTTCTGAATGATCTTAGAGTAAAATTCTCAAAAATTCTTCGAGGACTTATAATAATTTTCATGTTTTTTTGGTCGCTATGACCTTAAAATTAGCTGACATCACAACAGTACATCGTTTCAGAATTAAAAGTTTGGGATAAATTATTATTTTCAAGGTAAGTCGAGTCTCTAATCAATTAATGCTACTAGAAAATTGGATCTCAAGAGGTGTACAGGTTGTGATTTTTGATCATTTTTGGCTACAAAGTACAAACGTTGCTCTAAATCGAACACACTTTTGGATTCATTTGACTATCAGATCAAGGTAATTGTCTCGCTTTATCCAATTATTAACCAGAGTTGCGACTAACAATTTCTTAAATTTTATTTAGGCCGATCAAAAGTAAAAATGTCAAGGAATCGTGACGCAGATCTCAAAGCCGAGTTGGAAAGAGAAGAAGCTGAAGAAGAACTCAAAAAAGCAAAACTGGCTGAACAGACTCGGGACTTTTTGAAGAAAAGAGAAGAAATTGACAAGATGAGAAGCGAAAAAAAATTCAAGGAAGTTCGGGAAGAGATTTTGGAACCTTTATTGTTATTCTTGAAAACAGAGTCGAACTTCGGAAAGCACCATCATTACACCTCGGAAATCAAATTAGAAATCGGTTTGTCCTATTGGGGTGAAGAGAATTATGAACAAGCCAAACTGGTGCTCAAAGACGCCCTGAAATGGCTGGAGAAAGCCAAAGGGAAAAAGTACTTGTTGACCTTAAAAGCTAAATATTTTTTAGCCACCTGCTGTCATCTACTTAAGCAAACTAAGGAAGCTATGAATATTTACACGGAACTTTTGCCCTTACAACAAACCACCCTCGGTGAAAATCACGCTATGACAAAGGCAACTGAAACAAGCCTTGCTAATCTCCTCATTTTTGATAAAAAGACGATTAAGAAAGGCTTTGAAATGTTGGAAGAAATGCTGAAAAAAAGGATAAAAGGTAAAGCTAACCCACTGTAGTGGAGATCCCTTTTAAAAAAAGTCCTAGGTTCAACTCCCTCCAGGACCAGCAATTTATTTGTTGCATGAGTCCGAACAAAAGGTTTTAATTTTTTTTTGTTTTATAAAAGTTGAAGGTCAAGATGGTGAAGGGACGAATGAGGTCAAGTCACTTATCGCCAATGCTTATCAATTAGACCACGACTGGGATGCGTGTGTGGCCCTTCAGAAAGAGATTCTAGCTTCAAGAGAAAAGACTTTGGGCAAAGATGACAAGAAGACAAAAGAAACTCTGGAAAGAATCGACGAGCTCACTAATCCGTTGAATTGTTTCACAATCGAGATCGAAGGCGAGTCAAAAGTGAAACCAAAAGAACATTTTATCCTATCGACTGACAATTCTGCACAGGAAGTGGTGGATTATTTTTCACCGATTTTGAAAAACTGAACTCATATATAGTCACTGATACAAATTCATAGTAAAAATAATACGGATAATAATTCATTCTGATTGATCTTGCAATTAGAGTTGTATGAAAACAAAATCTGAATCAAAATTAACCTCATGGTTCTAATATGTAATTGTGATTGTAATGAATAAAAATTTATTGTAATTTATAACATAACGGTTGTCTAATTTTTTAAAGTAAATATGTATCAGTAACATTTTTCATAATTATTGAAGATGTTGACATATTCTTAATATTCACATCTTTCTTACGATTATATAGAACAGTTTAATAAAATTTTATTTTATTTGTCGATCTGATTTTTTGTCTCGCATTTGACCTTATATAATAGTTAATTCTTTCAAATAAAAAAAATGTGGAATTGATTCTATAACTTTGAAATGATTATGTAAGATAAAATTTGTTACATTTATGAGGAAAAATAAAATGATTATTTGTTATCTGCAGCTTTTCAAAACCTTTTTGAAATAATTTATACAGTACAAAGTTCAGATTGATTTACAATTTAAATTAGTAATCCGGATTAATTAATCTTAATCCATAATCCTCATTTTTGTTGTTATTAATTTGTATACTGATAGTATTATTAATTTGCGCTGCAAACATGCAAATTCCTTGGAATAGAATAGTAAAAATAAAATTGGATTAAACAGCTGTATATAATTGTATGAAAAGATTTGAACTATTAAAAAATCAGTATGTTCAATAATTATCAGAAATTTTAATGTATGATTGATCCTATTTACTATTTAGGTTTAAGAAAATTAGACAACCCCTCATAAATTAGAATTTTTTTTTTATTATTTATAATCACATATTATATATTAAAACAATCATGTTAATTTTAATTAAGATTTTGCTTTCATACAACTTTACGAAATTGTTTGTTAATACATTTGACTATGAGACACTATGAGTTTGTACTATTGTGTGAGACTGTAACAGAAGTTTTCAATTCATGTTTCTAGTCGTATTGTATAATTCATTTACATCACAATTGATTACAGACTCGACTTACCTCGAAATTGTTAATTGACCCAATCAATCAATCAATCAACCCAAACCTTAAATTCTGAAGAACTGAATGACCTTATTTAGAGTAACATTCTGAAAAGTTCTTCGAGGACTTGTAATAATTTTCATGTTTTTTCGTCGCTATGATAAAATTAGTTGACATAACAATAGAGCAACTTGTCCGCAGTTTTAGCACAGACCGTTGTCTGTCCTGATAACATTTTAATTTAGGATGTAAATACAGATGACCCATGCGGGTTTTTGCAGAATTAAAGCTGATTCTTGAAATTTTGCAGGCTAAATCTTTGAATAAATCTGGGTGTAAAATCAATATTTTCAAACATTTTGATCCATAAATTGAACCTAATGGGTTAATTAATTTAACGCGTTAAGAAACTTGATTTTTGACATTTTAAATATAAATGAATCCTCCCTTTATAGATTTAATCTGCTCGGATCACAAATTTTTAATTCAAATTACTTCTATAATGATAATGATGATCTCGATAATTTAGTCCATTATCTCAAATAGTCTCATTTTGTTGAATAATCCGTAAGCGTCGTATTTTAATATTTTATATCTTAAATTTGCATAAGTCTACTCATAATACATCGTGTTATATATGCAAGAAGAACTACTTTATAGCCCTGGGTATATTTTCTGTATATTTATATATGATATGGAATATTTAATCCGTATAATATACATAGACAAGTGTATTAAGGGAAAGCTTGTAATAATTTGGAACAAGTTTATTCGAGAAAGCACTTTAAGACTAGACATAAAAATGCACATCCCTTTTTCATTTTTATCTCCAAGTGAAAGTGGAGACAACATTTTCTTTATTAAGGGGTTTAAACCCTATATGAGAATTCTCGGTCTGTCTGTTCGTCTGTTTTTTTAAATTAAAATTGTTGGGATTTTTTTGCTTAATGTGGATCAAAATTTTGACCAGAAAATAAAATGACTTTCACAATTGGAATGAGCTTTAAAACAATCTTTAATTTCTGTCCATACTGAAAACATTCTATGAGCACCTATTATAGCTGGGAATTAATTGTAAAAAATTAAATTTAAAAGACCGTTCATAAACAATGCTGGATTGGGCCGAAGCGATGGAATTGTTTAATACTAATCTGACCATAAGAAACATTTTATAAATAAATTTAAAAATAATTTATAAATCTCTGCTAACAATATTTGTTTTTGTGAACAGCTCCAAAATATATAGTTTAACTGAGCTCTAAAAAGTAGAAGTTCTCGACTGATCCTATGAAGAATTGAGATGTCCTGAAAAGTCCTAGAATTGAGACGAATATGCGAATATATGTAAAGAGCTTAAGTAATAGAAATGGACTCTAGTCAACTCTAGTGTTGTCCTCTATTTTATTTCATTCTTTTGTGTCCTTTCTTGTATAATGTATTACATTGACAATAGTAGTAAATGATTTTGTAGCAGAGAATATACATAGAAGAGACCAAATGACATTTGGCTATGAGACTTAAATCTCTTGCCAAAATCTACCATTCCACGAACCCAACAAAAAAAATCTCTTACATTTCTAAATAATTCCCTATATTTTGACATCTTAAAAAAGGGTAGGGACTTATTTAACAATTTACGGTAGCTAGAATAAGAAAAAAAAACGTGCAAAAAATTCTTGGAAAATGGCACTAGGAAAACAGTGTCTAAATTGTTCTGTGAAAAGGACACTTGGACAAATCCAATTTCATTGTTCTGAGAAAAAGTATAGCACCTTTTAACCTAGTTTTTTTGTATTAAACTTGACCCTTTAGTAATCTTTAAATAGATCCCTAAATGTGGAAATCTTATTACAAAATCAAAGATCTTAATTTTTAATGGGATTTATTCTTTATAAATTGTGATTGTTTTAAGAAGAAAAAAACAGTTTAAATTTAAGCAAACTATGTTATATTTTTCAATTAAAAAACTCTCATAAATCCCAATTCAAATGTGCCTGTCTAAGCAAAAACTGGCCAACAGTCCCTGTATTTAAAAAAAAGAACGTCTTTTAAAAAAGTCCAGTCATTTCAGGGGTTACTCCTAGATTGTGGCAATGCAATTAAAAAGTGCACGGATGGAGTTTAGAATTTAAATAATTTTTTCTGGGGCATTTCCAGGCCTTAAATTCTACACTTTTACAATACAACCCTTGTCCTTTTTACTTGGACGGTTACAATTTAGTAATTCAGTAATTAAAATTGAATCGTATTAAGGCTCTATTCTATGTCATTGAAAGAAATCTGTATTGGGGCGAAGTGAGAATTATGTTTTCATGTTGGCGTATGTGGAAAACACGTCTTTTTAAAACGACATCAAGTCCTATAATTATAAAGATAAAAATTTTATCTCTGTCTCAAA
>JAQGBQ010000751.1:0-16724 GCA_034698485.1 Vertagopus arboreus
TTGTGTCGCCAATTCAACCCGTAATTTCGTCGCCGTCTCTGTCAATTTTGTCGTCAATTTCGTCGCCAATTTCGTCGCCAATTTTGTCGCCAATTGTGTCGCCAATTGTGTCGCCAATTCAACCCCCAGTGTTGCGAAGAACCTTATCCAGATATCATGTTCAACATCACACTAAGACGGAAAACGCTTTTCTACACTGTAAACCTAATCATTCCATGTGTAGGAATCTCCTTTCTCTCCGTTCTCGTCTTTTATTTACCATCGGATTCTGGAGAGAAAATGTCCTTGTGTATTTCCATTCTCTTGTCCTTAACTGTATTTTTCCTCTTGCTGGCTGAAATCATCCCACCGACATCATTGGCTGTTCCACTTCTTGGCAAATATCTTCTCTTCACTATGATCCTTATCACTTTTTCGGTCTGAAAACCATAAGGGCTATATAAAGACATAGAGAACTCTGAATTCTAATACAATTTACAGTATAACATTTCTAGCGCATTTCCATTATAGCATTGTATGTATGTATATATAGTATTGGAATTCAAAGTTCTCAGAAAAAATATGCTTACATTTTCCGGTTTTAAAATACGAATTTTAATATGTTTCCAAATAGGTATGCGTCACAATTTGTATACTAAATGTGAACTACCGTTCTCCGGCCACCCATAAGATAAGAATATTACAATAATCCCTTGATTTTGTATTCAAAACCATCCTGCATATGCTTATAATTATGTTGCTTCTTTTCTGTACATGTCGCCATGGGTCAGAACGGTGTTCATTGAGACGCTGCCAAAATTCGTGTTCCTCAAGAGGCCTAATAAAGATGATGATGAAGATGACGACAATGAGAACGGCGGAGCCCCTAATCTTCAAATTTGTCACATACATGGGCTGAACCCCCCTCAAGAGATAGATATGCCCTTCTATCCTTCACTTCCTTCTCCAATATTTCTAAGCGAATCTGAAGCTCTTCGACATAACTTTGGGGATATTCGACGGTTCCCAACAGAGATTGAAAAATCCGCAACCAATATTCGCTTTATTGCTCAACACATGAAAAACAAGGATCGCTTTGAAGCGGTAAGTAATCCTTTGTGGATTTACAAGCCCAAAACTTAACGTCAAACAGAATATACGAGATGAACAATTTCATTCATTTTGAATCGTCAAGTTTTAAACGTGGTCTTCTAAGATTTTTTGTGAATATTTCAGATCGAGGAAGATTGGAAATACGTTGCAATGGTACGAGAACAATTTATAGAATCATTATAACTAACTAAAAATAATCTTTGTACCCTGCAGGTTCTTGACCGTTTGTTCTTGTGGGTTTTTGCAACAGCTTGTATTCTAGGGACAGCTGGTAATTCTTTAAAACATTTAATTCAATAATAATATATCATTTGTTGATCTCTAATTATTATTTTTATAAATGTAGGTATTATATTCAGAGCCCCAAGTTTATATGACACCACAAAGCCAATTGACGTGCAATACTCAAAAATAGCCAAACAAAAACTGATGATGATGGGACCGGAAGAAGATTAATAAATATAAATACAGAGGCAAGAAAGAAAGTGCTTTGGAAAATCAAACTATAAATTCATTGGATATATAAGAGTTACAACATAATAATAATAATAATGAACCAACATGACTATTTCCGACAATTGAATAGATCTAAAGTCTAATTGCTTGGCAATTATCTGTCTAAATTAATCGTATAGTAATTATGAATATAATAAACACAACGTATTTATGTTTTTATAGTTACAACATTCAATTTAGATTATCAACCCCAATTCTTTGGTAAAAGTACAATTTATAAATTTTAATAAAGAAGGGATTGAAGATCCAAAAAAACTGCCACAAACATAAATAGCTAACTACATAAATATATTGTGGTATGTCATATCTGTTTGTATGACTACTTTCAGTTCATTCCCAGATTCTCAATAATTTTAACGCCCACTGTGTTCAGTGTTCAAGATAAATGTGTAAAACAAAAAAAAATGTTCTAGTTAAGTCATAGACGTTAAAGTTTTCTATTTGATAATCGAAAACGAGGTCTGTTCGGATCGAATCGAAGAGGGGTTCTGTGTTAATGCTGTACATAAACTTGTATATCTAAGGTTCTAGTATAATAATTAATAACCATAGGTAATGTACAAAAAAATAGTCCCATAATTAAATATCATGTTTAAAATTTGCATGAAACTAAAGAGTACGTATAAAGTAAAATGTCTTAAAATTAAATACATGTAATATATTCCATGCATGTGGCAAATAGGTTTATGATATTAAAATACTAATGATTGTTTTGAACAGAAATAAATAATTTAAATACTTTAAAATGTTTAAAACATTTTCGCTTACATTTTGTTACATACATACAATACATAAAGATTGAAGATTTACGTACAGATGATATCAATTAAAACTTGAATCCATACAAAAAAGTTTACATAAATCCCATCTGAAAATGAGGCCACCATGGACATTTAATTTTGGGGAATAAATCAGTCTATGACACGTTTGAGATCTATCCACTTTAATTTTAAAAGGTATATTATTTGCACTTGAAATTTATAGCTGATATTTAGATCAAAGGCAGGTTGACACAGAGAACCCACTGTTTTCTAGATCAGTTTTGGATGCACTGATTCAGTCTGTTTATTTGGAGCACCTGTCATTTTCACAACTTTGAGGACCTAGTTAAAGGATTGAAAGGAGTAAGAGAGTTGTAAAATGGAAGGGTGGTTGAAATACAAAATAATTACTCACCGTCTCTTGGATTCCGAGCGAATCCATCACTTTCTTTCGGGCTGTCAAAGCTCTTCTTCGACATCGTTCTTCTTCTTCATCTATACTTATCGGATCAAACATTGATGATGAGGGCTCTTTTGGAGACGGATCTTTCTTTTTAGTCTTGCACATAGCCTTTACAGCTTTCCCCTTTGTGAATAGAATCAAAGTGAAGAGCATGCATATTAACCAACCAAATAAAAAAGTTGATAAAGCAGTTTTATTCGCATGTTACCTCAACAATGAGTTGCTGCTCTGATTCCTTTTCCACATTGTTATTCATATCTGACTTTACTGGCCTTCGTTTGGCAGACTTTGGTGTGAATTCACCTTTTGAAATCCAATTATCAATAAAATCATTGCTTTCACCATGTATGATTTTATTTTCACGTAGCACTGATTTACTCATTTGAGAATCCTTCTTCATCAGTGGCTGACAGACCGAGGGTAGTTTTTCATTGTCCAGTTCCGATAGATTTACAGTCGGTTTTGATACATTGTTGTTTGTGTCTATGGTGTTGTTGGTTCCATTTTTTCCTTTCTTCAACTTTTTCTTGGACTTTTGTTGAGTCAAACGCATCGCATCTATTAGATACGGAGACGTTGTTTCAGAAATCGAAGTCGCTGTGGCACTTCGGAGCATTCCTTCATTAAGCTTTGCTGTGAATTTGAATTTTTGAAGATTCTTTTGACGGAGTTTCTCAAGAGCAACTTTCACTCGTTCATTTGGTGATAGAGCCGAAGTTGACATGAAACTGGTTTTCTTGACCAATGAACCTTCGAAATCAGATTCCCGATCGATTGCAGTGCTTCTGAATAACATAAACCGGAAAATTTCATTTATTTTCGCAATTAATCATACAATATATATACTACCTTCCTGAACGACGTCCAGACATTACTGCCAACGACTCTTGGAATGCTGGCTTCCGGGTTTTTGCTCTTTTTCTGCTCTTTCCTTTCTTCAAGGGCGTGGATGCTTTGCTGCGGTACGGAGAATTTTCAACGCTACACTTGAACTGCATAAATGAATGTGGATCCAATGCACCAGGAGTTTTTGGTCTAGTTTCAACATAAACTTGACCTAGTCTTGTTTTCTTTAGCATTGTTCTGGTCTGAGGTTCCGTAGGCCAATAATCATTGGATAGATCAGTTATAATTGGTTCCATCCTTTTCTTTAAAAATGAATCTTCTTCATTTGCAGAAAGGGAATATTCTTTGTCCAAAAACCGACCGTATTTTCCAGGATTCTGTTCCGTAAAAAGCAATCTGAAATTTCCTTGGTGCTTTTCTTCATGAGCAAACTGATCTATAATGTTGGGGTGTATGTTGTTCATCATAATTGGAGTAGACATTCGTCTGTAAAAAAAATCAATACAATTTTAGTACGTGTTACATATATAAACGAATAATTGTAAGATGCAACTAACTTGTGGGATTTTGATTTCCCATCACCCTTCAAGTTTGGTGAACTTGCTGCCTTCTTGTCATTTATGTTTACCATTGCAAAAACATTTCTTAACAGGTCCGTTTTTACTTCATTATCCACTGGAAGATCCAAATTAAAGCTTGGAGAATGATTGACCTGAAATTTGTTACAAAATTATACAAGTGTATTAAAAATATTCAAGCGATTTAAATCATACTTCTACAAGCATTGGTTTAAGATGACGATCAACTAGAATGTCAAATCCCAACAGTTCAAAGCAGGAACATCCATGTTCTCGTTTTGGGAAAGAAGTGCGGTAGTTGTGTCTCAAAGTTGGAGCAGCACAGATAACGGTTTTAACTATTATGTCATCAATAGCAGCCGTCAACTTATCTATGTCATGACCCTGTTCTTTCATCCAGGCGTAAACTGAAGAGAGCTTCCTGGAAATTAAAAAAAATCAACATCTTTCTTCGGTAAATCGTTCTAATAAGTTAAAAAATTAATACATACCGTTTGCTTCCTTCATTGATTGATTCACTGAACTTGTTCAGAGAGTAATTTGTCAAATGCATGAACACTACGTCCAAATTCTGGTCATTTGGCATAGAATATTTCACAGTTGCAAATCTGAAATTTACACAAGTTAATTAGATCCTTGCTGAATCACTAACCACATTTTCAGATGTATTCATGAATACCTGGCAATTCCTTCGTTGTAAACGTAGACTCGCAAAGGGTCAACACAAGTGATTAAAACATAAATCCTTTGATCATACTTGTATCCGTCAAGAAGGAATGGCTAAAACAAAAACAAACATTTCAATATTAAACAATATGATACAAATTTTGTGTGCGTGATCAACGGATTAAGTTGTTTTGAAATTGTACCTGTGAGGCATAAAGCTGACATACGCATTTAGCAAACGGACACAACATTTTTACATTCTTGACTAGAAATATTCCTTTCCCCTGGCATCCAGACTCAGGTTTCACAATGAAGGTTGCATTCCGATTTCGTCTCCAATAATTCATCAAATCTGGCATACTTGAAAAGTATAAACGGTTTTCAATACAATATACTTTAAATTAAAAATAATGTAATTTGAATGTTCATTCATATGTACTCATGAGGCAGGTCCCAAGTACTCGGGAAGAAATTGTAGTCTTCAGAGAATACCCTCTTTAGTCTATTGAGGTTACGACCCAAGCGATCTTTCCGACAGATCTCATACATTCCAGGAAAATGATTCATCTTTTGCATAAATGGGCAGACTGCTCCAGACATGGCATTCGCATTCTAAATATAACGAATTTCAACAAAATTATGTCACCCGAAATTTTATTGCTCAGTAATATTTAAAAATTACCTGAAGCCTCCTCATTTCCATCACTTTTTCAGGAGCCAGCGGTGCATCGCTCCAATTGATATTCCACACCTCATGCTCTGGTACGATTTTGAACCCTAATTCTAGAGCTACTCTACAGACGACATCGTAGCGACATCCTGACAGACAAATTTTCTTCTTATTCCTTAAACACATGGAAAATAAATATGAAATACATTAATATACTATAGGTTTGTAGTAGTTAGTTACAAATACTGACTTCAAAGTTTGCTGAGAGTTCATGTTCTCTGTGACGTGACGATGGCCAATTTCAAATGAATGGTGTCGCAATAATTTTAAAGACTTACTAGACAGAAATAGACATTGTAGACAAAAAACTTAAAACTAAGACCGATTGACATGAAAAATTTGGTTTGCGAATTCAACATCAACCAAAATATTTTATTAATTATCTAAAACTTGGCAGACATGTGGACATGGCAACAATTCATTGTCTTGGCCACATGTTTAGAACCGTTGATGAACAGCGGCATTAATTTGATGTTTTCTAACTGCTGACTCGTAAAACCTCGGTGACCATCCGTTTCAGTATTTTTGTTACATTTTTGTCGTAGTCGGCAGCAGTGTAATAACTGACTTTAAAGCATGTCAATACAAAATTAAAGTTTGGGAACGCTGACAGATGAATTCAATAAGTTCGTACAAAAAACTATATATTTTTCTGAAAGGTTATTTGACGATAATTTTAATTATTATCAATATTTAGTTTTGTTAGCATTTGTATGTAACTATTGTAGTGCTGGAACATTAAAATTCAAAAATGAGACCGAAAGCGGACGTGCGGTTGTGTCACCCCGTTAATATATACGTGTTTAAGAATGGAGTTGGAGGAGAACTTCCGACATTAGTTCACATTCCAACGGGTAAAACCTTGATATATTTAAATGTTATTGCCATTACCTGAAAACATTAGCTTAATGCCGTGATGGTAACAATTCATAGAAAAAAAGAGATGCATGGAGACTGTGTTGGAAGCTATCCAGGGAAGAGTTCAATTACCAGTTGGATATCCTTCAATTTTGTATGACATTTGCGGTTGCCGAGTGTTTCAAACTTATGAGTTGGGAATGTATGAAAATTACGTTGTGGCATCGAACATGGACAAGATTTTTAGATATACTGATTACGGAAAAGCTCGAGATCCGCTTGTTGTCATCGGTCGCGAGTCCAAAAATGTTCGAACGTTGCGATATCAAAACAAGGATTTTGATAAGCAGTACCAACGTAAAAAACAAGTAATGATCGCCAAAGTCAAAATCCAACCAATTAAATTGGATTTATCTTTATTAAATTCCATTAATCTGTTAGCAACAGGGGAATGACAAGAAGCTGAAGTACGGCTTTGCATCTGATTTTAAATCGGATGGTTATGGGCCTGAAGACTTGCCTTACGTAAGCAATATCAGCAAAGCCTGTGGAATTTTGTGTCAAAAAGCAAAGTATGAGATTAAATTGCAGATATCAATTTTAGTAAGATTTCATGCCATAAAAAACTTTTCATTTACGATGTAGGTGTAATATGGAAGATTGTGAAACTGAAAGCTGCATGAGTGGAACATCTTGTTCATGTCGTTCGTATCAACAGTCTGAGGAAGATAATTTTAATTCGTGCTGTAACTGCCATACCAATAATTGTACAGATCGTACACGTCAAGCCTCTGAAGAACAATATTATGATTCATATCGTACGCCTCAAACCAATCCTTCATGTCGTACGAATAATCGTACCAGTCGTCCACTTCGAAACTGTGACAACTTTTATGATTATGAAACCGAGGTCGGGTTGACAGAACCGAGTTGTACTAGATGTCAAACTTCCGAAACATGTGACAGTGAAACGGAAAATGATGAAGATTTTTTAGTTAATTATATCCGGGAATCTTTTAATACGAAATCATCCAAGACATTTCAACATAGCCAATGTCAAAGTCGAGCTTCATCTATTCCGAGAAGTAATTTCACTCAGATGACTGACCGCTCTACTGATGCGATGCCACTCTCTAGTAGTGAAAAACGAAAATCCTCTATCGACAGTGATCATTTAATCGAATTCGTTAATAGATATCGTGACATAGGAGGGCAAATGAACAGACTCTTCAACGAACGAATGAGCAAAGTGAGCACCAATTTAAAAAATACTCAGAGTCTAACTCAAACTACATTTTTAATCCATTTTAAATTTCTAGACCTATGATGGAATGACAAGCAAGACGAAAATAAAGGGCCAAACAAATCGAGAAAGCCGTTTGGGTGGTGACTTGGTGAGAATGTTTTCGGAAAGACTCGACACGGTGTGTAATAAAGAAATGAAAACACTTACATTCTATGATCCAATCAAATAAAGTCATGAAATTTATTTAGGTAAATGATGATCCTGAAAGTGCGAACATCGATTCCAGAGGTAAGCTATAGTTCAATAGTATCTAGTGCTGTTGTTGATCTATTTAATTAAGTTTATCTCAATCGAATACAGTATGGACCGTTGGGAGTAGAACAGTTACACCAACCTTGCCCAGTGTTGGAGATTTCGGACAAATGGAAGATAGAAATACGGGAAATGAAAGCGCCCGTACTCCATCTGAAGAATATGAGCCAATCAATTTCGAAACAGCTGAAACTGCGGAGAATGAACGTATCATGCAGTCATTATCTGTCTTAATAAACGAAAGCCAAAGTCAGATCACCGGAACAACTGCATCAGCAAATCCATCCAAATTAACTTCAAACTCACCCAAGCCAACATTGAACACATCGATGCCAACTACAAATTCAACGTCCAAGACATCTCAGCCCATGAAGCCTACGACTATAACTAAAAAAGTTATGCGTATGACAGTACAAGATCAGAATGCTCCGTTTGAAATGCAAAACGGCAAATTAAACATTACCGATCAATTAGATCATCTTTGGAAGTCATTAGCAAATGCAAGCAATGAACCTCAAAAGAAAACTAAAGTCAAAAATCAAACTCTGTCCAAGCCTTCAATGCTCCAAGCCCTAGAAACTTACAGAAACTCTACCCATATGAGTCAAGGACACGAGCGCTCAGAGTCTTCGTGGAATCCTTTGACAACGGTTCAAAACCGCAGCAATATTATGCCCTCGATTTCAGTAACCGAACACATAATTCAAAGCTTTGCTAATAATCCTTCTCTAAAACAAGATGCGTCAAACGAATCTCCTACTAAAAATTTTGCTGAAACGATTAACGGATTTCAACACGTTACTCCCATGTTAGACATTGATGGCAATGTTCTATATTACATGGTTTTTCCAGAATCTAGATGATTTAATTTTGTAAATCCAAATTATAATATGACAATTAGTTTGACTCAATAAAATATCTCTACTGACCATTTCCACTTCCTTCATTACAATAATTCATAAAATAAAATTTTCATCCAACTTCCGAGAATGAGGAGTGGCTAGAATGGAAGCTTGAAATGAAATGAAGGCTGAAAAAGCTTGGTTGTTGCCAAACAACCGACGTCCCGCGATGATGAGACAGTAAAAAGATGACGACAAAGTTAGGCGACGCATAAATAAATGGCCCTCTAGGTTATCCAGACTGTTTATCAAAATCTTAGTGTGCTAAATTCTTTAAAGCCATTCTAATGTTTGTATCAGAAAATTTTCGTGTAATATATTTGGTATAAAACACTTCAAAATCTAAAATGTCATTAGGTAATTAATCGTCAAACATAAACATAAATTGAGATATATTTGGACCTTTAATTTAATTTTATATTAGGTAGTACCACGTTATCAGGAGGGGGTGGTAGAAAAGGAAGTTTATACCCGTCAAAGCAACAGCCCTCAAATTCATTAAGTAAGAACGTTAGAAATATTATTACATACAACGCAAAATTCAACAAAATACTAATTTTCGGATTTTTTTTTAGAAAGCTCTGGAACTACTGGTGGCGCCCCTTTAATTCGAAGAATCGCTCCACCAGACCGACTAATTCGCATAATTGAAAATGGGTCAAATAATAAAGGATGTAGTCAACAAATGCCTTGTTTTCCCCCACCACCGTCATGTTTCTTTCCGCCTCCTCCTGGATTTTGCCCTCCGTTCATGTGTCCACCTCCTTTTCGACCTCCATGTTTTATGAATAATCAACCTCCAAATTATATTCCTAATTCAAACATTTCGACTGTCAGAAAACCGTGTAGCATCGATAATGCTCAAGAAAATTCCAAACCTCCAGATCAACAACCGACTTCGCATTTCAATAACTGCAATTTTTATATGTCCGATCCAAGTCAAAATATCAATCCTGGATTTTTTAACAATCCTTTGGTGCCTCCCTATAGACCAGGACCAACATCAAATTATGTACCCCCGTGCGTTGTACCAGAAACAACACTTAATACTATACCAGCCCCAAAAAAGACACCAACACTTCAGCAAAAACAAAAATGTCGCGCATTATCGCGTAAAAAGTGTGCACCTTCATCTGAATCCGACTGCTGTAGTACTGCGACAAGCGACAGTTATAACAAAGTCAACAAAGACAGGAATATGAAACGTAGATCTACAAAGAAAAGATACTCATGTCCACCGGTTGCAAGACGTTCAAGTCCATCTGTTCGAATATATACAAAGAGGGTTGTAAGCACAAGATGTACGGAAGAAAGCTGTGATGATAAAGATAGATCTTATAATGATACCTGCAGGAATACAACAATTCATATTCGGCCGGATCCACCGATAGCCCCACAACCTCCACCACCACCGGTGATAGTTCCCCCTGCACCTCCACGTCAGTCCTGCTGCAAGTCAACGAATCATCCTAAAGTAAATCCTTGTTGCCAAAAATGCATTGAACGGTACATTGAGAAACAAGTCGCTGCACTTCGTTCCAAAAAGAAATGCTGTTGTTCTTCAACAGCTCCAAAAACGGATTGTTGCTCGTCAATGATTCCACAAACAAATTGTTGTGCTCCAAGAAATAATTGTTGTCCTGCCCCCAAACCATGTCAAGAGGAGCAACAATGTGCTACAGATGTTAGCATAAAGATAGAACCGAGTTACATTCATAATACTATAATCGCTTTCAAGGATGAAGAATGTTGTACTGATTTGGTCACCTCTAGATCCCAGGCAACTATTACAGTACAAGCTGGGCAAAGTAATATATCAATCATGTCTGAAACCCAACATTGGCCAACACCGAGAATTATTAGCGTTTGTCCGTCAAAACAAGTTGTGCTAATAGAACAACAGCCATCTGTTTGTCCATCTAATTTCAAGTCACAAGTAGCGGTTTTAGTATCAAATCAGCCAACTGTTGTATGTCCATCTTATCAAAATTCGCAAATTTCGGTTGTCGTGCAAGCTAACACAACGCCTGAATGTGAACGGCCTTGCAACTGTCCTCTTCCTCAGACTTCTCATATAGCCGTTGTAATGAAATCGTGTCAAACCTGCAATACTACTTGCCCATCAAATCAAAAGTCACATATCTCATTATTAGTAGACTCGAATCCAATATGCCCCATGTCCGCAGCCAACTCAAACATATCATTGGTAGTCGAATCTGAAAAGTCTGCGATGACTGCTTGTACATCAGCGGTCAAGTCACACATTGCAATTACAGTGCCAAGTTATGCCACATCGGCTTGTCCCACGGCGGTTTGTCAATCAATGGCCGTAAAGACTCAATCTTCAATGACTACCGTTACCCTTCTTGAAACAAATCCAGTCCAAACTGGATGCAGTAAATTCTTTCCACTTCCAACAACCGAAGACTGCGTTGATGTTTCTATCAGTACCCAAGACTTTACAGTGTCTCACAAACTATGTAAGGATGCATGCACAAGTAATGCGGTAGTGGTCAAAAGTCAAATTTGCTTGAGGCCAGTAAGTCTACCTCCACTGCCACCACCCCGTTGCCCTTCTCAGCATGTGGTACTACAAACACAAAATACATGCCAAGTTCCTGAGATCATTCAATGTATACCGACAAGACGGAAACACCGAATTGTCAAACCATCATACTCCAAAATTCAAGGAATGGTGGTTCGAAAAACTTCAGATAAATGTGTAAGAAGACAACACATTACATTTGTAAAGCAACATGTCCCTCATGAAACTATTCAAAACTCAGAGGTTGACTGTACATATCAAGTCGTCCAGCCTCCGTTCACAGCCCAGCAATGTACAACCGTATTTGCTGATATAACAGCAGGTCAACAACAAGCAAATGTTGGAAATGCTACCGAATGCATAAATCGGGGAATCCCACACAGGGAACAAGTTAATGATATAGTTGTGGTCAAACATGCTTCTCTTGATGATACAGACGGCGCTTGTAATAATCAAAATCATGTCATAAGAAATCCCGGATATCGATATCATATTACAACGGAAAAGCCTAACGATGTTGTGATTTTTACACATGTTTCTCAAAGTAATTTACCAATTACTTGTCCAAATAATGCAAGGGTTCCCGCAGCAGTCTATAATGTTTCAATGAACCAAGAAACAAAAGGTCAAACTTTTCACCTGCAAGACCAATCCCTCGGTAAAAGTTGGCATTGGAAAGCAGAGCAGGAAACACCCAATTCAAAATTGAACGTAAGTTACAAAATGTTTTATTTTCATTAGTGGGTACAATATGTAAAGTTATTATTTTGACTCTCAGGAACAAAACGTGGCTAGACATTCGATCGAAACTCGACGTGCGACAAAGCGAAAGTTACCTGGATATTAAATTACTTACAATTGTTATTTCATTCAATTAAAACATAAGTAATAAATTAATTGTGTATTGAATTCAAAAATCTGAAATTCATGCAAAATCATATGAAAAAGCTGAAATAAAACAACGATCGTTGAACGAGTTAGAAGAGACACCAAACATATACAAGTAGAACTAGATTTTAGCAACACTATTTAGATGGCAATGGGAAATGAATCACAGCAATAAAGCAAAGATCCCACGAATCTTCGAACATAATTTCCTCTAATAGTGCTATCGTTATCGTCGTAGATAGATCGGAAATCACTGACACACAACATTATATTATTCCGAGTACAAAGTTGTAAATTAGAGTAACGAGGGTTTGACTCATATACAAATATAGGATCATTTAATATATGGGTTTGACTTTGTGTAATTAAATAAACATTTAATGAAACCACCCTCACTCCGTTATGCTGGACACTAACCAAACAAAATAATAACCAGGAAATAACGTGTGGTGAATCTGGGATTGGTTTCGTTCAAGAAATCAAATATATTATCAAATTCAATTTGGATAATTTTGTGAAATCAAATTCTTATTCATAATAATAAATTATTTTCAGTGAGGTTCGTTGAACATTTAATTAATTTCCTGGAACAATAAAAGTTGAAAGTGTATCTTTTGAGGTGATAAGTGAGAAGTCAAATAGGCAACATTTTGACTATTATTGAATGTTGTAAAGTAAATAGTGAATCGAGATGAAGGAAGAAGACACACATTTGCAAATAAAATGAATCTTCCTGTGCTCTTCGATAAGAATTCATTTGTGGAGTTAATTAAAGTGGTTGACGAGAGGATCATTTCATCCCTCTGAGGAATGTCCCTGAGGGACTTGAGTGACCTCAACAGCATCCTGTATTCAATATCTTTGTCATCATAATAGTCTCAGGAGGATGACCTTGTTTTTCTTCGTCCTCCTCCGCTTCCTCCACTTCGGGATTTTGTAACACCGCCACCACCTTCACCGTCTTTAAGAAAAAGTGAGTCCTTGTCTTTTTCGGTTCTCATCAAATCGTCTGTTTATAAGTTCCACTTACAACATCCTCCTACACTTTGGTGTTTATAAATAGGCTCTGCCCTCCCTCCTCTTACAAATTGACTTCCGAGCTTGTGTATGTTTTGACACACGGTCCGCCTATGGTTTTTAATGCTCCACTGATCACACCTGTCCGTCTTGTCGTTTACTTAAACACTTGGTCCACATTTTGTTTGACTGCTCTGCATTCTTTCTGTTCTCAAGTACAAGTTCATAGATGATTGAAAACCCCCTTTATCTGTGCTTATCCACTAGGAAAGATAACTGATTATTAGATTGATTTCTGGCTACCGTTTTGTTCAGTGCCGCATTTGGTGTTTATTAGTATTTGTCATTTGTATCTTTTCGTTTTCATCTAAAGTTTATTTCATTAATGATCCGGAGGTATTCATCCTATTTCTACTCGCCACCGGTTTAGGCTAGTATTTTAATTGAAATTGTTAGTTAACAATCAAGAGAATTAAAATGAGATAAAAACAACGGAAAGTCGACTACGGGTAGAGAATAAAGGATTGAACGGAAGGAGATGATCTAAATTTCATATTATAATCATGCATTATGTTTGCATTGCATTAATGAGCTCTCTCGTTCTTCTATTCTTCATTCCGATTCTGAATTGTCCCTAAAGATATTAAAGACTGTGAGCAGTTGCTTGCATGTATTTATTTTAATCAGTTGGGAGAGAAAAGAGGTGATTCTCTCATTAAAGAAGAGTGTCTGCTGGTCATAACAGCACAAATAAAGTTAGTTAGACAGTATAATATAATATGCTTTGCAGTTATTAGTAGACGAGGGAATTAGTAACGGTGCTTCTTGTTGCTGCTTGCCTTGCAAAGTTGCAAGTGCCTATCCTTTTGATATGATCATGACTTTACAATCTTTATTGCAGTTTTGTTATATCTCGGTATAGCGGATAATATTGCAGAGATTACATTGCATGCATACCTATTATAAATGAAATCACTGCTCAATGTTGAATGTCTTGGCTGGTGCCATTGTGAAGGCACACGAGTGTTTTATGAGTAAGTTATCCAATTGAATCACCTACTTCTTTTCTACAATAAGAAACACCAGAAAGAGAAGAGATACATGTGTAGGTAGATCTCTTTAGTTTTTTTTTGTTAAAGACCTTCTTATAGGAATAAATCTTACGAATAGCTACGTAGATATTAGGTAGAGTTAGCAGAGTAGTAGATTTATAGATGGTTATAATAGTTTTTGTGAAATTATTTATTCACTTGCCAATGTAGGCAAGTAGAAATATTTTCCCCTGAAGGCTAAAGCCAGCTAAACCTTTTGAACATTTAAATTAGGATATCATTACGAATCAGAGCGACCAGACTAAACTATAATATTACAGAACAAATGCGGGTGTGATTTGATTAGGTTTATACTTACGTGAGACCGAATAAATCTTGACATATAAAATCATCTTTTGTCGCTAAAGTTTAACATAGCAATGCGCTGAACATTAATTTAAAATTAATTAGTCAAATTACTAGTAGTTCGATTAGTGCACCGTGAACGACATGTGGACAAAACTAAAATTAATGTGCGGTTTGATTCTTATAATATCAAAATCGATAAGGATAAGAAGTAATAATCTGTAATTTTTTATTGCAGATTTCTCCAACACTGGACGGTAGTCTGAAGAAGCGGGGAGAATCAGCAAGCATGGACGATGACAATTTTCGTCACATAGTGAGGGTGTACGTTGGAGCGTTGTCACAAGAATACGAAGCATTGTCTGTGGAAGCAAGTAAACACACAACAGCTGAGGAAATTGTCTCTTGCATTGTTCAGAAATTGGGATTTAAAAGTGCATCCGAATATGAGTTGGCTGAAGTCATTGAAAATTCTACTGGTCAAGAATGTAAAGAACGTCGAATTGGTCCCTATGAATCTCCCGTTGCACTCAAACTCCTGTGGCCAAAAACATCCGACACGGCGGATGCAGTTTTGTTCTCCGGTCCGTCGTCGTCGAAAACCGCTCCAAATCCTAGCTTATCTGGCTTCCACAATGAGCAATACCGATTTTGTCTTCGGGAAAAACTATCTGATTCCTTATGGTCAGAGAATTTTGCCATGGACCCTCAAATTCTCAAAGATTATTTCTATCGGTTTTTGTATCAACCAAAGGACAAGGAGTACCCTGATTTGTGCCAGCTTCCTGACCTTAACGAACAAACACTTTTAGACAATTTAAAGTCAAGGTTTAATGCGGGGCACATTTACTCTTACGTGGGTTCCATACTGATTGCCATTAATCCTTTCAAATTTCATCCTATATATAATCCAAAGTATGTTAAATTATATCAAAATCGGAGACGTGAAGAGCTCCCTCCTCATATTTTTGCCATAGCCGACTCAGGTAATTACTTGCCTTAATATTTGTTCACGAGTATGGATATATTTATATTTTATTTGTAATATTTTTTTACAGCGTACTACGCCATGCTCAAGGAACGGAGAAATCAGTGTATTGTGATAAGTGGTGAAAGTGGAAGTGGTAAAACAGAAAGCACTAATTTTCTTCTTCATCATCTAACCGCTCTCAGCCAAAAAGGATCCCATGGATGTGGGGTTGAGCAAACCATTCTAAGTGCTGGACCTGTTCTTGAGGTAAATTGATTCATTACTATTGTGCACATTCCAAAAACTTTCTCAGTTTATATAGTATAATATTATTTTTGTGGAAATCGGCTACCAATCACGACTTTGATTTTGAACCCGTTGACATGTGTTTGAAGGTTAACGTCTTATAGTAAAGTTAAAGTAAACAAGTTGTGCCTAAATTGAAGAGTTGAAATTGTTGAAAATGAAATCGCATCTTCCAATGCTTTCATTATGATACATTGATACAGCCTGCTGAACTTTCAAAACACAACAAGCCCTTGAATTAAAATTAAAGTTTATAGTTTCTAAAAAACTAGAGCATAACAATTCACCAAGTTGAAAGATTACATATTTCACGAGTGTATATAATACACTCACATAAGACTTTAATGAGCGAGGCTTAATTAAATGTTAGTTTACTCGCCGACTAACGGTCGTCACGGTCAGTTTCAATTTCATGCATTTTCATATGGAAGTTACATCCCGAGGAAACTAAAAAGTAGAAACAGTATTAAAATTTGGATTTTTTTTAAACCAATCTCACATATTTCCAATATATGTATGTAATAATGTAGTAGTGTAATTAAAATGATAAAAATAAAGGATGGGTCCGGGTTTGGAGTTACGGTCATAGGGTGATAGAGGACCAAAAACTACATCGAAAAATACAAGTCTT
>JAQGBQ010000752.1:0-16712 GCA_034698485.1 Vertagopus arboreus
CCAGGGCAAGGGACGGGGACCCCCCTCTAATTGTTGCCCCACAGGCTTTCCGGAGAAAGCACGGGCGGTACATTTGTTTTAGCCACCGCTGGCTAGTGTCGCAATTTAGGTGTTAATCGGACTGGAATTGTGGATACCGTAGATCTCACGATATACCACATTCCTTGTGAAGAACTTCTTTGACTTCTTTAACAGTGACTTGTTTAACAGGTAAATGCCAACCTTATCAAGGGTCTGTCCTTGGGACTTGTTGATTGTCACTGCAAAGGCAAGTTTAACAGGAAACTGCCTTTGCCTGAGAATAAATGGCAAGCTAACGTCAGTCGGAGCCAAGTCAATTCGAAGGACGAAAACGTCATTGCCTTTTGCACTTCCAGTTAAAACCTTTGCCATGATTAAATTGGCTTTAAGGTCAATAACTTTCAATCCGGTGCCATTACATAAGCCTCGTTTGGAATTAAGATTCCGCAGAAGCATAATGATGGCACCCTTTTTCAGTTTGAGGTCAGATGATGGCATTCCTGAGGGAGTTAAAGAGTTTAAAAACTCAACTGGAAAATGAGAAGTCTCCTCAATATCATCACCATCCGTAGAGTCTGCACTCTTATAAGACTTAGATTCTCCTTCTAAGATATCCAAGATCTCATTATTAATTTTATCTACATCCTCATTTAGAGGACAAAGAATTGCTCTGTTGGCATATTCATCAACTGTATCAAAAGTCAGTTTATCTTTATAAACGTCATTGGTGGTTTTTGAAGAAACCATGTCTTCAAGGATTTCAATCATATCTCTATCTAAATTATCGGTATTGTTCCAAGTCCCATTGCCTAATTCAATATGCCAATCGCTAAAGAAAGCATCGTTCGTTGATCTTTGGTTCTTAATCAACCTTAAGATTTTTACAAGTGGCCAAGTAGGACTAAATTTAATGCTAGTCTCCACAATTGCTGACTGGTGACCATGGAGGAATATTGGCAGGCATTGCCGAAAATCTCCGCCGAGTAACATTACCTTACCTCCAAATGGTCGCTTATTCTGCATAATGTCTTGCAGAAGTGCGTAACTGCATTTAGGGCATGACTTGGAGCCATGGTGGACTCGTCTCAAATAAGCAACTTCGCATTTCGAATAATTTTGGCTTGCAGCAATTCCTGTAGAAGCTACTGGAAGACCAATTTCAGCTGATCCACGAATTGTGCTCAACAAAGTTTCATATAAAAATGTTTTACCACTGCCACCAGGGCCGTCTAAATAAAAACATTTAGCAGTAGCAGTTCAATTTTCAACTGCAGCCATAATTGTATTAAATGCCATAAGTTGTTCAGGGTTTAGCTTTTCTTTTTGAGTTTGTCCGAGCTTCTTTTCGGTTTCAAAGTCAAAGCCTGCATTCAAAGGCTCAGGTGCTTCTGCCGGAGGAACTGGAAGTCCCAATGCGTCCAAGAATTTCCCATGGATGATGAGATTACTCTGAATGTCACGAAGAGCTTTATACTCACATTCAAGGCAAGTGTCAGAAAGATCACATTGATGATTATGCCTAAAATTTTCAGTCATTGCTGACTTATGATTTTCCCAAAACTGGAGATAATCTGCAAGAATATTAAAAGCGCAGATGGAGCAAAACATGTCTCTAAGTTTAGAAGGCATTGCTACTGCAGTAGCCTCGGTCATAGTATCATCCCAGATTTTATCAGATACTAATAGTCCCATTTTATAGGCGGCTTCGCGGTATGTATCATACACAATACCATCAACAGTTCTAAGCTCTTCAAAAGACACTGCTCCTTTTATGTTAAGAAGCATAAGTTGCATAAAGTACCTTTCAGTATCTCCAACACTCACGGCATACATTCGGCCAATGACTTTTTCACCGCCGCGCTTGCGAGGTGTCCAAACTTTCTTTGCATTAAAAACATAATGCTGAGATATTTCATGATACAGATACTCTCTAGCTTTTTCATCTTTCTGATTCAGCTTGAACCATGCGGTCAGAGTAGAATCTTTAAAGTCCGAATTATCTAATGCTTCGTGAATGTGATCCGGGTGAAAGACCACACTTTTGCTGTCTGGATCATGAACAGCTAATTGCGTGATTGAATGCGATTGATCATGCATTTTAAATCCAAAGAGTCGCCAAATTGCTTCAAGGGCACTCACGTACCTGGAATCTATAAAAGTCTTAATTTCATTATGTTCCAAGGTAGTAGCATTTTCTTATATATCAATGTTGGCGCAGTCATGGCCTTTGTAAACGTACTTGAAAAGGTACTTGACACTTTTCAATCCGCCACAAATTTCAACATTTAAATGGCAATTATATTTAAGGCTGAAATATGGATTGTATGGAACAACCCAGCTATTGTCTACAACCCTGTCGCGTTTGTGGTGAATTTTTCCATCATTTCGCCGCCGGTATTCGGGGTAGCCGTTATTTGATACCATTGTTTCATCTCTCAAATTTTTTGGAAACTTCTTGGAGCAAGTGCCATTTACCATGCAAGTTTTGCAAGGACCATGAATCATGTTCTTAATAACTGTGTAATACAGTCTTGGATGTGTGTCTTTATTAGGCAATTCAGCACAGACCATTTTGTCAATCACATCTCTATTTCTAGGTTTATCCTCCCCAGCGAGAATAACCAAAATATGGGCATGTGGCAAGCCGCGTTTCTGGAATTCTATGACATGTATTTTTGCTACAGTCTTTCCAAGAACTTGTTTGTTGACAATATCATCAAGCAAAGCTTTAAGCTTAATGTTAAAAACCCTAGCTACTAAGTCAGGTCTGTGCTCACTGCTGTTTTTTTCCTTTTGCCAAGCTTCCATATTTTCGGTTATTTCTTTCCACTTGGGATTGCATGTCATGGTCAAAAATAGGTCTGGCTTACCGAATTTTTTGACAATAGCCATTGCATCCTGGATATGCTGTTGCATATTCCTAGGACTTCCTCCAAAACTGGAATGTAAAATCAACGGCTTTCCTGGTAAAAGTCCCTCTGTTTCGGCTCTAGAATTAATATGGTCGGCTAATCCTTTGTAAAGCTCGACTCGTAGTTTGCTTTGGTTAAACTTAACATAGTTCAATCGATTTGCTTCGGTTTGCACGTACGAATCTACTATGTACTGCTGGGTGAGCTTTCCACCGTTTTAAAGAGGATTAAACTCGTCTCTTATGGCTAATCGATAACCATAATTAGCCATTTTAGTAACTCGAGTACGCTGTTGCGTCTCTGTTAATGGCTGGCCATTTAACCTACTTTCATTGGCAAAAACATTTCTGGTTCCACGCCTGGTTTGATTTCTGGGTGGAAGTTTATCCAGTAAAAGATTGGAACTCCAGCCTTGATCTCCAGCCGGAAAAAAGATTGGATATGTCAGAGGGTCCAAATTCAGATTTAAAACACCAACCCGCTTGGTTTTAAGCGCAGTAGGGTCGTTTGGATCAGGTCATAAATGAATCAGGAGATCTCTTTCTAAAGGAGGTTGTCCGTCATTGTTTTGAAAAATGACTGCAACTTCAGTTACAGTCGCACGGTTGTATCTTCGAGGATCATCATTTCGATTTTCCCTAATCGCCATAGAAAACGTAGATGGTTCAGCTTCCTCAAGAGCTTCAGTCGCTACTTGATGGAGCATTTTATAGCTTTTCGCAAATGGGCTAATATTCGAAAAAAGATCAGTTAATCTTCTCATGAGAGCCTCGTTACATCCAGCATTCTCGGTTAAGCTCGATCTTTGTTGAGCAGCTTGTTCAGCGTCTAGAATATAGAGCTGTACAAACTTTCTTCTCTCCCCTAGCTCAGGATGTAAATAACCAGCTCGGTGGTATATTTGTCCATGAATGCGAAATCAATATGGTCCAAATCCAGGAGGTTTTTCAACATTTGCTCCCATTGAAACAAAAGCTAAAGCGCTATTAAAAGACCGAATGTTTTCTTGGAAGTTTTGAACTTCGGCCTTGTCCCCTTCTCCTTTCAAAAGCTTTTCCAGCTCCGTTGGGAGAGGTGTTAAAGGTTCAAGCTTAACCTTGCCTTTATGACAGCAAATTTGAAACTTGCCATCAGATGGACGTTCGTCTTTAAAGTTTTTGGAACCACATGAAGCGCAACGAACATCCATTGGTCCACAATAGTGTTCCTCCATCCTTGCTTCATCAATCGGCTTTGTCGCAATATATTTTACTCGTTGCAGTGCTCTGTGAGACACTGCAACTCGTCTATCGGTATTAGCACGCAACCTTTCAAAGGTTTCAGGTGCGGTTTCATTAGCGCGAGCAATGGCATGAGATTCTGCGTCTTGAGCTAACCTTTGATGTGTTTGTTCATCAGTCTCATTAGTGCGGGCAATAGCTTGCGCCTCAGCATTCTGAGCTAATCGGTTAATCCGTTGCTCATCAGTCTCATTAGCACGGGCAATAGCATGAGCTTCAGAATTCTGAGCTAACTTCTGTTTGTTCTTCTTTCGAGCAACTTCAGCGTTTAAGCCGCCACGCCTCTTTTTTGGCATTTTGATAAAAATATATAATTCAGCGATCAAAACAATCTGCGTCAAATGAGACCTCTGCAGAAGCAATACCACTAAAGGTCAAAGCCACTCAAGGCAAAACCGCAAAGGTCAAAGCCACTCAAGGCAAAACCACGAAGGTCAAAGCCACTCAAGGCAAACCACGAAAGTCAAAGCCACTCAAGGCAAACCCACGAAGGTCAAAGCCACTCAAGGCAAAACCACGAAAGTCAAAGCCACGAAGGCAAAAAACCACGAAGGTCAAAGCCACTCAAGGCAAAACCACGAAGGTAAAAGCCACTCAAGGCAAAACCACGAAGGTCAAAGCCACGAAGGCAAAAAACCACGAAGGTCAAAGCCACGAAGGCAAAACACCACAAAGGTCAAAGCTACTCAAGACAGTTTTTCAATTTTTAGACAATTTTTCTAGATTTAGGCAATTTTTCTCGTTTTAGACAATTTTTCTAGTTTTAGACAATTTTTTTTAGTTTAGGCGAAGCTGGAATTTTTTCCGTCAATTTAGAATAAACTTTTGAATTTAAAATAAACTTTTGATTTTAGAATAAACTTTTGAATGAAGAATAAACTTTTGAATTTAGAATAAATTTTGAAAGTTTTGAATAGGTTTGGAAAGTTTTGAATAGGTTTGGAAAGTTTTGGATAGTTTTTGTCAATTTGGAATAGTTGTTGGAGAGTTTAGAATAGTTTTTAATAGTTTTCTTCAATTAAATATTTGAAATTTCAGAAATTTTTAATTTAGTTGAAGAGAGCAAAAAAAACACGTCTGTTAGGGGAAACAACAATTTCCCCAAGATCAAAGTTTCGCGGGTGAGCCAGCTGGGAAAAAAGAGCATAGATTTTAGTCTCACTTCCTGTTTTTTTAACTTCCTAATTTTTTTCACTTTAATTCAATTAAAAATAATTTTAGAACATTTCAAATAGCATTAACTAAGTTAAAATGTTTTCTGTTAATTTTATTTAGTTTTGGCCAATTTAAACTCTATTTAATTCCTTCAAAATTTTGAAAATAAAAACACAATACAAATTGTAGTGAGACTAAAAGCTGGCAAGGCATCTGACAACCGCCAAGTTTGAATTTAACCAAAAAATAAAACTATTTTATTCAATTTGTTTTGTCGTTTTAAAGGTCAAAGGTTAACATTTCGAAAATGTTTTTGAAACAAAAGTTTTTTTTTTGAACAACGATTCGAATGACGTTGGTCCCGTCCAAATCGGATGAAAACTACGCATTTAAGGTTTGTGACCTTTTAAAGGTCAGGGGTCAACATTTTTGAAATGTTTATTCTTGCGATCTTCGAGTTTCGACAATGCGGTTACAATGAGTTATTCAGATTTGAAATCGGATGTGTAGTTTTGGAGGAGTAGCAGCGGACACACAGACATTTCTAGCGCTTTATATAAAAGGATAGATATTTTAAGTTCACCATGAACCTAATTTGACGGTTTAAATAATATTTCTGGGATTTATTTTGCCTTCGAATAATTAAACTGTATATGCAAATATCCAAGTAATAAGAAGAAATTTATTCATTTGACCTAGCAGAAATAAATGCAACTGCGGAGTGGTAAAATATAGTATGAATCTAAATAGATGGATTCCCTTTTTTTACTGAGATATATTTACCTTTACAAGAAAATTTCCAAAGTTATTTTAAATTCACGAACATTGCAATTATTTTTAAATTACTGGGAATTATCGAGAACAAAAGTATTTTTTTAGTTGGTTTGAAATCGTTTAGAGTACACATGGATTATTGCTAGTCCTGATTTGTATCTTTGTATGCCTTGTAAAACCAATAAAATGAATCAAATTTGATACGTAGGCTTGAATATGTATACACTGAGTGGTTTGTTAGTTTTTAATATGTTCGAGAAAAATTCCTGGTTTTTATTGATTGCCGTGGATAAGGTAAACTTTTTTAAAACGTAATTAAAATGTTTTTAAAAGGTATGTTGATAAGTATGCTTTGAAAAATAATGCTATATTCCATACATTAGATAGCTTACATTTGTTTTTTTTAAATAGGGGGTCATACGTTGGGCGTACCACATTATCCGTCGATTAACAAATTCTTTCTCGAAGAGAATAAATGGATCGTACATGTACTTACATACATACATAACATTCATTTTCTAGCCTCCTCTTAATAAATTAATAACAGGATAATGTATGTACATTTACATAATACAATTATACGTTGAAACATAATTAAATTAATTCTTAATCCCAATAGACTTACATTTAATTCAGCTAATCACGATCTGGGAATATATAAAAAAAACAATACAATACATATGTAACTATGTGATAGTTGCAAAGTTTGATGATGATTAATTTTTGATTGAATTTTTTTAAACTTTCGGGTTCAGAATTGTCGTAGACTGAGGTATTTCCATCAATCCAATCGAGGCAATGATTAAAGTTTTTAACTATCAATAATTGCACCTCGGTAAAACCTTATCGGTTACGATATTGCCACTGCTCAAAGATAAAACTTACACGATGAGACATCAGACATCATTGTTTCGGTTTCCTTGACTTAAAATACTGCAGTCTTAATATTCAGAATACAAATTTATTGATCATTATCAAAAATCCTTCTTTTTTCTTAACTATTAATTATTTATAGCAGCATATAACAGCAGTGACAATTTGATTATAAATTTTTAAAAAAATCTGTAATCCTTAAAAAAGTTTTGATTTCGGTCAAAAATATTAAAAAAGCAACTACCAAGCCGATAATCTGAGCTACAAAAATCGGCCAAACTTCTTTAAATCCTACAAGCATATTGTGATTGTCTACTGAGTTTGCTGGCTTTTTAACCATCAAAAAACCAAACAATCTCCCATCGTTTTCAAAAATCCCTGCCCGCTCTTTATGCTTTAATGACTTATACAAGCTCATTCAGGTACTCCGCTCAAACCACCTAGGTATAATATGAGATTCAAACAGACTGGACATATGTTCATATATTTCTGGTAAAAGTTGACTATTGGAAACATACCAACCTATCTTTCTTCCACTGAATATAATCGGCGCACCTGGATAGAAGCAAAATCCTTCAAGTATTTCCAAATATTTTTTTATCTGCTTCGAATTTTCGGTCGTATCAATAAAAGCAAACTTCTTCGGTAAATTATCTGTCATGATGTCACAAACCGCATTTAAATAACATGTTACATTCAGTCGTCTGATGTTTTTTCGAAATCTATAGGTTTTAAACTTTTTGTTTTCCTTACGGATCGAATTATTTTTCTCCGGTGGTATTGAATATTCCAGATATGAAAAGCCGTTAGAAATGTAGTTTTGAGTATACAACTCATATTGATGTAGGAGCACTTCTAAAGAATTTGGTGGAATGAATTTAGGAGCTTGAGTTAAAAAGGAATACATATTTCCTTGCAGAACATTAGAAAGTACTAAACTTGAGTACAACCAAGTACAAATTACAATTGAAACAGATAGCCTTTGTTTGTGTTGCAGATCAGAAGATTGTGATAATAGTAATCCAAGAGTTCTTAAGAATATGAAATTAGGTCTGGATTTTTCATAGGCAACGTACAGTAAAATTACTACAATGAAATAGCAAATTATACTTAGTGAAATTACTTTTAGATCAAGTGCAAGGAAAATAGAATCCTTTTGAAGAATACTGTTATCTGGTGTTCTACTATTCACAATATAGGAGGAAAAATCGAAATGTATTTCGGCGGTAGGGAGGTACGAAAATTTATTAATTGCATTTGAAGAAAGTCTGTTGTCTTTGCCGGTAAGTTGTGAATCAATTTGTGCGTCGATACCGCTGTGTAGTTTTTGATTGTAAAATGTAAAATTTAGTGTTGTTAAAACCGATTCAATAACGCAACTGCGTGGATCATAAAGCACTAACGAGTAATGAAACATTCTTCCTCTGCACGAGTTTAAAGGATTAACGTTGGAACGCAAAATTATTGAAGACCGCGAATATTGTGATTTGCTAAAAATAATTTCAATTAGTTAATAAAATACACGTTTAAAAAATATTTTACAAGTCATTCGTACCTGGGTACTTTGTTTCTTGAAATGAACTGCATATTAAAAGAAGTCCAGTTAATTGGATAGAAATTATCTTTTTTATCGTATAGGTTGACATTGAGGTAACCAGTATCGTTAAATTTGTACAAAATATCACTCGTAATCCTAACGTCGTGTCGAATGGAAAGTGTACAAGATTGGAGTTCCGATTCTAATTGTTCGAAATTCCATCCGGGGATTAAAAAAAGAACGAAATTTGGACCAACTACTGCATTTAGTTTAAGCGAAAGATAGCTAGAAACACGCAGGGAATTTATTTGTTGCTTTAAAAACTTCGATGATAATATTTGAATGAGTACGTAACATGTAGAGAATTTTCTTGTCCTAATTGATTTATGCAGATGTTTTAAGTCAAAATTGGAAACCTTATTATAGCTTTGAGTGCCTCTGGGATCATCGTTGACAAAGTTAGGGCTAACGGAACTCTTTCGATTGACAAGATATTTGTCAAGTTCAAAAATGGTAAGATTATCAGAATTAAACAAATCGAATCGAATTAAACATTGGTCTAAGTAATTCAAAAAATTATCTTCCAATTCGTTGCCATCACTTGTTCTAAATACTAAAGTCAGTTCAACCAATAAAATTAGAATTTCTATCCATCTAGGTGCCATACTGATGTCTGTCTGACTCTTTTCGATAATGAATGTTCAAATACGAGAGCAGATTTTTCTAGCTGTTGACCAGAAAGTATAGGCTAGAAGCGGTGAAGAATAATAAAATTAGGAAAATTAAATTTCAAGTGCCAGAGTCATTTTGACTGAAGAATCTTGAGTGGGCTTTACACTTTGAAGGTTTTTATTTTTTTGTCTAATACTGGCTTTTGCCAATATTGCAAACTCAACTAAATTGGTTTTTTGACATGTTTATGTTCAAATTCAACTCGTCACAAATTTATTTTACATTTCAGTCGTCCGGATTAGTACATATCTAATACCGGTTTAAAAATATAAAATTATCCTGGCTTGCATCAATTACTAAATAAAGTCTAAAGAAATTTTTATGGCCAATTGTAACAAAACAAAGTGGTTTTAGTCTAATATGTACTTTTTATTTTCAAAACATTGTTGATACTGATATACATCAAAAATACATTATAATGTGGAGTGTTTTATAAACGTAAATTGTCTTCTAGATACTGACATTTGGACATAAAAACAATTTCAAGCAATTTAAATTTACATAAAACTATTACTGCAATTAGTCTAATTTTGTGTGGTAATACAAGATATGTAGTTTTATTTGGGTACGTAGATAAGTCTGATATTTTCAGTTTCTTCAAAATAATATTATTTCGCAAGCATTTTTCGAATAAACGCCCATAACTGGTTACCTCAAAATTAAAATAATATCTAAGTCAAATACATATCAGGTGCTTCAGGAAATGATAATGGAAGTTTTACGAGAGGCTTTACATAAATATAGTTTGAAAATAAATCAGACGCGATTGTTATATTTTAACTTTAAGGCTCGACGCTATTGGAACTGTTTGGAACATAGTAAAACTTATTTTTGTGATGAAGATGGTTTTTTAATTTTCAAGGTTTTTTTCTGAATTTTAAATGAAATTAGTATCTTGTATTGAAATGACAAAACAAAAATATACCTCTCTATCTTAAAATATTTCTATCATGATATTATGATCATACATGCAAACAAAGCGGTACTTCGAACAATAACAATGTTTCTATTTATTCTGAGATTCTGTTTAAATGCGAAAACACCTTCTATACCTCGATATAGTTATAGAATAAATTTCAAAAGATTTCAAATAATGTTTTGTATTCAAACAATTACCATTTTATTTTCTATCCGACGTGTACATTTTTCTTAAATACAGTTTTTTTTGTTATCATAATTTCAGGAAGGTTTGATATTAAGAAAAATATTTTTGAGGCTGAAACCCATTTTGTGTGAAAGTTGACCATGATTAACTCTATTGAATTTATGCTACAATTGATCGAAAAACAATCAATTGCAGGGCCGTTTTATTTCTATTTCAAAAAGTAAAATAAAAAAGCTTTGTAAGCCACTAAGCGATTACTAAATATGAGTAGACCAATACAAAAAAACTTCAATGTATAAAGTTTATTGCATTGAAATTCTTCTTCCTATTTGAAGTGCAACCTTCCTAATTTTAGAAATCTAATCCATTTCTCGAGTATCTTTTCACTCATCACCTACTTCTCCAATCTTCTCTCGTTATTGAACAGCTATTACATCAAAAAAATCATTCAATTTAAAGTCAGGCAGGATATGGCAGCTAGATGGACAGGCATTTTAATTTCATTTGTAACATTCATTTTATTTGCAACCGGAAATAATAACAACGAGTTAGAAGATAAATTTTTAAGTTATTTAGATAAATGTTTAATTCGGTTCGATTTGTTTAAGCATGATCAACTTACTATTTCTGAGCTAGATAAATATCTTGTCAATCGAAAGAGTTCCATTATTAGCCCAAACTTTGTCATCGATAATCCTAGAGGAGTTCAGCGGAATAATAATGTTTCAAAAGTTGACTTGAAATATCTGCTATAATCAACTAGACAAAGAAGGTTTTCTACATGTTACGTATTGATTCAAATAATATCATACAGGGAAATAGAGAGACAAAGTTATTTAATGCGTTTTTCTAGCTATTTGTTACTTTGGGGAAATGAGACAGTAGTTAGTCCAAATATTGTCGTTTTTCTAATCCCTAGATGGAATTTTGAAGAGCTAAATTTAACAATCCAATCTTGTATATTTTACATTCGATACTACCTATGGCTTACAAGTGAATATTTTTATAAATTCAACAACACTAGTTTCCTTTCAGTGAACCTATATGAAACGAAAGAGAATATTTATCCTATAAACTGGACTTCTTTTAATATGCAGATGATATCACCAAGTACAAAAACAAGGTATGAATTAATTTAGAAAAATACCGCTTGTACCTTCTATTTCATTTAATAAACTAGTGTCTGAACTTTTTTTAGTAAAACAAAACATTCAAGGTCTTTAATATTTTTTCGTGCCAATTTGGATTCACCATCAACATCAACATCTTGTTCAGGACAAATGTTTAATTATTCGTTAGCAACTCACAACCCATTAAGTTGTGTAATTGAATCAGTTTCAGGAACACTGAATTTGTCAGTTTACAACCAAAAAATGAACAGTGGAATTAATATCGACATAACATTGGATTTATATCATGTGCACTTTAGTTAGGGGTTCCATCAGGTTCAATACTAAGAATTTCGTACTTGTCTACAGCCGAACAACATTCTGATTTTTCTTCTTATATTGTGAACCTTAGAACATCAGAAAACAGCATTGTAGAAAAAGATTCTGTTTTCTTTGCCGCTGACCTAACAGTTATTTTTCTTAGTATTTTTTGTTACTTTATTGTTGTAATTTTATTGTACATTGCCCACAGAAAACCGAGACCTAATTTCATATTTTTAAAAACTGTGGGATTATTATTATTACAATCTACTGGTCTACGGCATACCAAAAAATTATCCATTTCAATTGTAATTTGTACTTGGCTGTACACAAGCTTCGTTCTTTCCAACGTTTTTCAAGGTATGATGTACTCATTTTTAACTATGGCTCCAAAATTCATTCCACCCAATTCTTTAGACGAACTTCTGCAACAATATGAATTGTATACTCAACGAAGCCTTCTTGACGGCAGAACATATCTGGAATATTCAATACTTCCAGATGTTGAGAATAATAATTGTAAAGAAAACAACAGATTCAAAACCTATGCTAGACTTCGAAATGATATTAAGCGACTGAATATAACGTGACTTAAATGTGGTTTGTGACATTAGGATAAATGCTTTACCAGATAAGTTTGCTTTTATTGATCACACACATTCTGCGGAACAGATAAGAAAATATTTGGAAATAATTGACGGTGCTTCGTTCTACCTTGGAGTGCCGATTATATTCAGTGGAAAAAAGGCAGGTTGGTATGCTTCCAATAATCAGTTTTTACCCAAAATATATCAGCATATGTCCAGTCTCTTCGAATCCCATATTCTCGCTAAATGGATCGATCAGAATGGTAGAATGGGTTTGTATAAATCATTAAAGCACCAAAACCGGTCAGGACTTTTTGAAAACGACGGGAGTTTGTTTTCTTTTTTGATGCTGGAACGGCCAACGACCTCAGAAACCAATCACACAATATATGTAGGATTTAAAGAGGTGTGGCCTATTTTCTTAGCTCAGATTATCGGGTTAATAGTTGCATTTGTAGTACTTTTGACGGAAGTCAAAATTATTTCTAGAGTTCAAGATTTTTTTAAACCTGAAACTAAGGTGTCACTACTTACCACTGCTGTATTCTATTACAAGTAATAGAAGATTATTACATTTTTTTTTATTAAATTTTGTGAATATAATAATGCATTGATTTTGAATAGATAGAGATATAATCATATAAATTTTTATAATTGAAAACCTAGATTTATTAAATAAAAATAATAATTTTAAAACCCAAAACTGACATGAATTCTACAAAATTATGAAACATTGAATTGTAAATAAAAAACAATAAATCGGAAGATAAGTTTTGAAGTCGATCTGTCCAAGTAGACTTTATATAAAAAATTGGATCAACGTGGCTAAAAGCATAATGCAAATCTATTGCATTTGCCAAAGCATGGCAGTAAATTCGCATAATACTTGGAGCTTATTTTTACTATTTAATTCCAAATCCAAGGTTTCTAACATTTTTAATTATTTACGAACATAAAACATGTAAAAAAAAATATTTAACCAAATAAGCAAGAATAGGGTTTTATTGATGAACTTTTTTCAATTTTTTTGAAACCGGAAAAAAGAAACTGTTTTAAGTCAGACGGAAATCTCTTAGATTCACCTTAATGTTGCAACCAAATGCTATCAACACCTAAGCATAGGTCAGGCTTGTCAGTTGTTAGCACTTGGTTTTCAAGGTTATGACATTCATGTTATTCATTATAACTATATTATCCTATAGTTAGCCTATCTGCAGTTTTATAGGGTAAAGCAGAGGAGGTTTCACTAGGCTACTCACTTCAGTCTAATTGCTGAGAAGATACTCATCTTCTCTCTTCTCTCTCATTATATTCTATCCTTTTGCAATTGATAAATATATTCAATTATAAAAAAATAAAATTTCATTTCCTAGAAAATTCTATCCGTAAGAAATCATTCATTACACCTTATACAGGGATAACAATTTAAGGCTTTAGACCCTCATCGTATTAGGAAACATACAGGGACACTTCTTTAAATTGTTAGATCCGGACATCACCAGTGTCGAGCAAAGAGCACAGTGTTACAATGTTCAATAAGAGCTAAAAAGATTTGTGTGTGAAATAATTTGGTCACAGAAATATATTTAAGTTCTTTCTACTTCTTGGGAGCAAGTTAAGATTGCAAATGATCAGTTTGAAGATATTTTGGGAATTGCCGATAATTATAAACTACGTATTTAGGTTTGAATTTAGATACGCAGAATAATTTTAAAAGAGTGAACTTTACACTGCCAAGGTTGTTGTTTTAATGAGCAAGACTGGTCTATTCATATTGAGTAATCGATAGCCATTGCAAATATTTAGTGGCTTCCCAGGACATGGGTTTTATTTATTCACATTGTTGTTTATGTACCGCTTTCAAATTAAACCATACAAGACTTATTTTTGGCCTCGATCAATTGTTGCATAAATTCAATAGAGCTAATCATTGTCGACGGTCACAACAAAATGAATTTCAGCCCAATGAATATTTCTTTTATAACTTCCAAACTTTGTGAAATTATGACTGATAACAAAAATCTTTTGTTTGCATTTAAGTTTTAGAATTCAAATGTTTTCCTCTCATAGCTCTATTTGGGGTTTGTTATCAGACCACTAAATATTTGCAATAGCTTACTTAATTTGAATAGAGGGGTCTTATTAATAAAAACAACAACAACAATCTAAGCTTAAAGTTCACTGTATTGCAATTATTTTGCGTGTCTCAAATTAAACCTTTGTAGTTTAGAATTCTACGCCATTTCCAGAATATCTTCGAATTCATCACTAGCAATTCTAATTTTTTCCCGTATTGGTTAAACCAAAATTTATTTCAGACAGGCTTTAATATGGCACACAGTTGCAAATTCACAGGGCTGGGGAATTACTGGGTTTGGATAATTAATTATTAATTTTTTACTTTGTCCCTCAATTATGAATTATCAATTATCAATTACTTTTGAAATCTTTAATTATTTTAATTATTAATTATTAATTACTTTCCATAATTAATTGATTTTCAATTCAATTATTAATTGGTTTTCAATTAATTGAATTTCAATTACTTTTAAATTAAATTTTTTAAATAACCAATGAAAAGTTATTTTAACAACTTATTTAAGGCTAACCAACACAACGGATTGCATAAATAAGTTTCTCAATAAATATAAAGTAGTTTACAGTACATTATTAACCCGGTGCCAGACAAAAATTTTGAGTCTGGTCACTTTTAGATCGTACAAGTAATTAAATTGAAATTTTTTGAGTAATTGAGTTCCAATTACTATAATTACTTTGGTTTTAGAAATAATTAATTATCAATTATTTTGCTTTGAACTTCAATTTTTAATTATTAATTACTAATTATCTTCATTTTGAAAGTCAATTATTAATTACCAATTATTAATTATCGAGATTTTCAATTATTTGGTAATTAAAAATTTTCAATTAAAATAATTGCTTAGCCCTGGAAATTCATTCCAATTTTATTTGTTAAATTGATTCTATTCTTTACCTCAAGTAATGGCAATGAATTAGAAGAGAAATTGTTAAGTTATTTGGATCAATGCTTAATTCGATTTGATTTGTTTGATTCTGAAAATCTTACTGACTCTGAGCTAGTTAAATATGTTGTCAATAGAAAGAGTTACATTAGCCCAAACTTTGTCCTCGATAACCCGAAAGGCATTCAAGGCAATAGAAACAGTTCAAAAGTTGACTTGAATCGTCTGCTTAAATCAACTCGAGAAAGAAAGTCCTCTACTTGTTACGTATTAATTCAAATATTATCATCTGCCGACATAGCTGACCAAATTTATTTGCTTCAGGATTCAAGCATTTATTCGCTTTTGGGAAATGAAACAGTAGTTAGTCCAAATATTGTCGTTTTTTTAATCCACGTGTGGAATTTTGGGGGTTGGGTATAGAAGGTGAAAAAGTCCATTTTTAGCCTCATAGTGGATCATTTTATGAGGAAATAAAATTTCAAACACCAAAGGGGAATTTTGGCACGAATTTACTTAACATGGACACATGCATGATTATTATTCTGTGATTAAATTCCATGAATTTTTATTCATTTCGCCTCAGTATAAATTAAACTCATTTATGCCACCCAAACGCTAAAATTCCATAAAATGCCGGCCATTAAAACCCCTTATACAATGCCAAGCTAACGGGCCGAGAGTTTCAGAAAAATTAAAAAAAATAAAATTACATGTAAAAACCTAATTATTTTGTGTATAAAAAACATTAAATCCCAAATCTTGCTGTGTCGAAATTTGAAGAAACTAGATTAAAATTATCAAAAAATAAGTCGTTTTATGACTTGGCATTATTAAACTGTCGATGTAATTACTCACGAAAGAATTATTCAATTCAATAGGAGAAAAAGCGAATCTAAAGAATATTCGCACAACATATTTTCAAGCAGAGAAGAATTTTTTATCGACTCCTATAATAGTCACATATTGTTGCTGGTAAACCCGTTTGTAAATTTAAAAAAAGCTGCAACTATTGCTATAGTGTTAAAGTTCTTCTTCCAAAGATGTTGACCAGATTAATTTTTTTTAATTCGAAATTATTCAAAGTCCACCGTCACCCTAATCCAGTTTTTATATATAAGATTATAATTTTTGGAAGTTTTTGTTGTTGTTTTGAAACACGTTTGTGACTTTGAAAACTTCTTTCCAAGTGCAAGCAATTCAAAAAAATTTTGTACTTTGATCGCTAGAATAAATAAAACTATTTTAGTTAGACCGGACTCTCAATAAAGCTTTAAAAGACATGGTTTTTACCTTGTTTTATTCAGTATATTTTTATTATT
>JAQGBQ010000753.1:0-16700 GCA_034698485.1 Vertagopus arboreus
CAGATTTAGCTTAATCATTCATAATTGTTACTACCAATCTAATACGTCGAGTATAATAAATCATTCAATTCAATTCAATGTTAATGACGAGCTACTAACCGTTGCATTAGCGTTAAAAAAGCTTTAAACTTTCACAAGTCAGAGTTGTTGATGTTATGAGAAAACGCAGAAGGCTTGAAAACAAAATGCTACATTATTTAAATTGTTTTTCATTCTTGTTTTTGAAGAGTTCGTGGTCACAAACAGTTTAGTAGTTATAATCAAAACAGATTATGATCAACGGATTTGCGAATAAAAAATATACAGTTTTTAAACCTAGCACTTATATTCTATATACAAAATTTGTGTTTTTCAACATTTTCGAACCGTTTAACACCTACAAGATATTCAACGTAAATATAATTATTCACCACAACATATTTCTGTGTATTATTGGAAGTTGTCACACTGTTTGCAACTTTGTAACTTTTAAAAAAATTGTCAATAGAAATAATGATAAATTCACTACAAATCGCTAGATCATGTTGTTTTGAACGGATTATTTGCTTCATTCGACATGCAATTAATTTCTTTTTGTAATATTCAGCAACATGAATTTCGATTGCATTGTAAATATTTTTCATAGATGGATTAATGGAGCGTCCTAATTAAATACGTATTTTATTTTTTTAGTATTTAATCACGATCTACAGATTTGCATTGCATCGAAAATATTATTCGGTCTTCGAGATTTCATCAGCATGAAATTTTATTTTTTCAGGATCAATTACTCAATAGTTCATATCAGATTGATTCTTAATTTTCTTTTCATAAAACAGTAGCTTAACCCAAAACATTTTTAGCCCAAGAAAGGGCTTATGGGATTGGTATGAGATTGACATCAAAATAATTTAATATATTACATAACACGATTATTTAAATATGCCATAATGATTATTTTTAAACATCAACACAACAATTTAAATAAAAGAGTGGTTCTTAGTTTACATGTAACTTTAAATGGTTTTTTAAGGTGAAGTAGTTGAGTTTTAATGTAACGCTGCATGATTTTTTAGTTGCAATCGACAGTTGAAACGTTTCTTACAAATTGAACATATGTATGGCCGCTCTTTAGTGTGAATCCGCAAGTGAGAAAATAAATCCTCCTTCTGGGTAAATGATTTCTCGCAAAAGTAACATTTGTTTGATTTTTCCTTTGTGTGAACTCCAGAAATGTGGATTTCTAAATTCCGATTTCCAGTGAATCCTTTTCCACAGATGTGACATTTGTGAGGAAGGGTGTGGCTCTTTATGTGTCCTCTCATTCCTAATTTTGTAACAAATAATTTTTGACACACGGAACAATGAAGCCAGGATTCTGGATTCTCACCCACATTATGTTGACTTATCAAATGATTTCGAAGAGTCTTGTTCTCTTTGTATTCTTTGCAACACAATTCACATTTAAATCCAGTAGAAATCACCAAGTGTCGAGATTTTATGTGTTGTTTTAGTTCCGAGGTTGTGGTGAATTCTGTATTTTTACAAAAATCGCATTAATGTGGATTTTCTCCAGTGTGCTTCTTCATGTGCTTTGATAAGTTGGATTTAGTTTCGATCCGTTTACCACATAATTTGCAGTTTAATGAAGGATCCTCTGAATGAAAACTTCTTAAGTGCATTCGTAACCGATCTTTTCGCTTGAATGTTTTGTCACAAAAATTGCATGGAAACGGCCTTTCATCTGAATGATTCGATTTATGAATATTAAGGTTTGGTAAAGTTTTGAACCGTTTTGGGCACTCGTCACATTGAAAAGTTGGAATGGAATCGGAGTGCATTTGTTTTTTGTGCTGATTTAAATCGCCTTTGGTTTTAAAGGCAGATCCACATGTTTCACATTTAAACGGGCTTGTACACGAGCTACGTGCTTCTTCATATCACTTTTCTCTCTGAATTTCTTTTCACATAAGTAACAACTGAAGGGCTTTTCGCCTGTATGAATCTTCGAATGTTTTTTTAAGTTTGAGGTCGTTGAGAATGACTTCGGACATTCTGCACAATCATCCCTAGTTAAGTGTTTTTTAGGATTTTTAATTTGGTTCATTTTCAACTTTAAATCTCAGCAATGCAGGAATTTAGGAATGTTTGTAGGTAGAAATATTGACTAAATTCAACTTTGAGTATTTCTTGTGTTGAGTGCTTAAAAAGACTAAATAAATAATTATTGGTTTTAAAATTAAGCTGGTGAATGAGGTTGTCAGTTCTGAGAATGTATGTTAAATGGTTGGGTCTATTTTAGACCCTTCTTATAAATTAGTTATTTTTACAAGGAATATAATTTCACCCTCCTTTTTCCTAATAAGATTTCCCGTTTTTTAAGTTGAAGGCTGGTATTATCATATTTAAACGTTTATTATGATTTCAATATACTTGGATGTTCCACTTTAATCACCAGCCATTCTTATTTTCTCAACTCTTAAGCTGACTCACTTTTGTTAGGACAGTCACATATAGTCAACCGAAGCCAATCCTTGTTCTCAAAATTGTGTGACTTAGCTATTGATCCAAAAAGTTAGACTTTCATAAGAACATTCAGTTCATCTCTGCAGCTCCATCAGTCCAACGAACAAGTTTTTCTCTCTGTCGAGTCTTTTGAAACGACTCTAAAATATATACATTGTTGCTGATATAAAGTAAATTATTTACAATGCCCAACATAAATAACAAACAATCAACTCCGTTTCAATGTAAGGAATGTTTGAAATCAATGTCAACAGCAAGTAATTTAACCAAACACTTGAAGATTCATGCGGACGAAAAACTCTTCGGCTGTTCCATATGTCACAAGAAATTCAGAGAGAAAAGTGATCTGAAGAAGCATTTTGCTTACATACACTCTAAAGAACGACCATTTAAATGTGTGACTTGTGGATCCGCCTTTAAAACTAGTAACGACGTACCAAAAACGAATGCACTCTAAAATATTCCCAACTTTCGAATGTGAAAAGTGTTCGAAACAATTCAAAAGTAAAAGCAGCCTTATTCGTCATAAATCGACTCATTCGGACGAGAAGTCATTTCCGTGTGATATTTGTGACAAAACATTTAAGCGCAAAGGTCAATTAGGAGAACACATGAAAAGTTGTCATTCTGATGATCCTTCATTTAACTGTAAAATATGTGGACAACGGCTCAGCACGAAGTCCAACTTGCCAGAACACATGATGAGACATACTGGAGAAAAGCCACACAAGTGTGAATTTTGTAAATATACAGAATTCGCTACAAATAAAGAACTGACGAGGCACATAAGATTTCGACACTCTGTAATTTCTACAGGATTTAAATGTGAGTTGTGTCACAAAGAATATACAACAAAAGCTGTTCTCCTATATCACCTGATAAGCCAACATAATGTTGGTGAGAATCCGAAACCCTGGCTGCATTGTTCCTTCTGTCAAAAATCATTTGCTAACAATGGAACTCTAAATGGACACATGAAGAACCACACCCTTCCTCACAAATGCGGAATCTGTGGAAAAGGATTCTCTTATAATCGAAGTTTAGAATTGCACATTTCCGGAGTTCATACAAAAGAAAGACCAAAGAAATGCTACTTTTGCAAAAAATTTTTTATTCACACAGAAGATTTCTTCAAACACTTGCGCATTCACACGATGGAGGGGCCCTTCAAGTGCTCAATTTGTAACACAAGTTTCGCCCTATTAAACCAGCTAAAAATACATTTAAATCGACATTGAAATGAAACAAATTAGACTGTTCGGGCATCAATTAATGACTTTCTTGTTGCATTTATAGCCATTTATATTTTAAGTTACTTTTGAAAGTATTTCTGTTCCACCTTAATTGATGTAATTAGCGTATAATTTTATGATTATAAAATTGTACATTCTTTACCAAAAAATTATCGAAGTTTTTTTGTTATAACGCAAATTGTAAAATTTCATAAAGTTGATATCTGTCTTGAGAGATTAGACTGCTGTTGGTTTGTTATTTATCAAAATATTTGTAAAAACTAATTTTAAAATTTAATATGATTTTAAGTTCATAAAACAGAATAATATTTAATTGTGTTCATTTAATCTCATTTTGATATCAGTTTCCTTAGCAGGTATAAAATTTATTTGAGAACATGTAAGTTGATAATTTGAAATTTTTACTTTTAGTGTTTCTAGATATGCAGATTAACTTAAGTTTTTGGAAATTCTATCGAAAGATATTCATTTTATACGTGGTATTAAAAAAAGTAATGAGTAAAAATTTTACTAGCTACACGAGGTAAATTTAAACTAATTTAATTTAGCTTATACAATAATTATTTTCTTTTACACATTTCTGTGTACATTTGATTTTTTACATTTAAAATTTCACGTTAGTAAATGCAAGTTCTTATATGCAATTCTCAATTTACTGGAAATAAATTATTTACATTTTGTATTTTATCATTATTATGGAGTTATTCATTTTCTTTGAGATATCACAACAAATGTAAAAATAAAACAATTCTGTAATCTACTTCCATAACTCACAAGGGATATCAGCTAATGGACAATTAAGGAATCACTTGAATTTTTTTATTCACATTAACTATTCCAAAGAAATTAGCAAAGTAGGAAATTCTTGCAAATCGTAATTTTTAATCGCTTGCCAAAAAACCCAATTACGGTGAGATTTCAAAATCTTAGCAGTGTTGTTCTATATTGATGTTCTTAGGGTATATAGAAGTTTAAAATCTAGTCAAAGGTCAGAACTAAATACTTCAAGAATTTTATGGGTTTTTTATTCCAAATCTTAACCGAATGGAACTCTTGTGATTCTGAGCCTGTGTTTCTAAATCAAGCTGTTAATTTAAGTGTTTTTAGGGCTTAGTAATTTTTATAAATACTAAAAAATAAGTCCATGTATTTTTAAGTTGAAGGCTAACAGTTAGGGCAAGAAATTTAAAAAAATACATGATCATAGACGACTGTTGGTAAGGTAAAAAAAAGGTTTGCAAATTTAGTAATTGTCATCATGTAGCATGATTAAGATTTGAAAAACGATTAGGCTTTAAAAGTTGTTTGTAGCTGATGACTAGATTATAATCAAAACTAAAAATGGCTATAGTGACAGATACTAAATAATACTAAATATTGTAACGAGCAAAAATGTGTGTCCGTGGCTACTTGCAAAAACAAAATTATTATTATTAATCTGTCATACATTTCATGTAGATATATTTTGCGGCTCATAGTTTTAATCAAATCAAATTTAAGGGGGGGTTTAATAAATTTGAATAATTTGAAATTTTTGATTTCTCCTATCTAACTCAATGTTAAATTTACTGTTACGGAAACACGCAGAAGTTGAGTCCGGCTGAATCGATTGACTTAAGATTTTTCACAAATGTTCCCTACATTCTTGGCAACAGCAACTGGTCCGTCACTTAGACATCCGATGAACCCTAATGGGTCAAATAATTAAAAAACTAAAATAACGACTTTTCGATGGCACTATTTGTGAATTTAAGGGATGAAGAAGTCAAAAAAGTTGGGAACAAAGGGACCTGTTGCTCTAGCCACATTTCTGATCTATGCAATGGAAAAAGTCTGGGGTCAAAATTTTGAGCCCTTCTGTACTTCTCCGTGTTTCCGTGACCCTACCGGGTTAATATTTTTTAACATTGAAAGTCCTATTCAGTAAAGCTTGGTTAAAATAGTAGCTATGGAAACGGAAATTACTTAAACCCCCCCTTAATATTTAGCATTGAAGTTTTAAAAATGTATATTTGAAATTCCAAAAAATCTATAATTTAATGATCTGTTGCATTGCATTTCTAAAACCAAAAGAAAATTCAAAAAATCCATAATTATCTTTGTTCGTTTTCTTTAAATCTTACAATAAAAATATTTTACAGCGTCAACTGTTATTACATTTACGTACTTGTCATAATTCATGAAAGCTCATGAAATCCCCAGGAACTTCTAATTCTAACTGTGATTCGGAACCAGCTTTCAAGTGGGATTTGCGATCAAATGGATTAAAAACTAGTTTCAACACACACTGATGAATTTATGCTTTTAAAGCTGCCCTAACAATTCATAATTAATAATTCTTCAATCTAGTTAATTTACAAAAATGTAACCGTTTTATTACAAACTTTTTTGCCATCATTGTTTCTAAATCAAAAATCATAATCATAGTCAGTAGCGTGCAAACAGTGGCTTGGAAAACCAGGCCGGACGGCCCGAAGGGCGGGACCGACTGGAACTTTATACTAGACTAGCTTATAATATGCCCGATGGGCATATAAGAATTGATTTAATTGCCTGAAATGTAGAACATAAAAGTTTAAGCTCGGCGTTTTCCCCCAATATAAAATACCGTAAGTAGTGAAATAAGCCCCCGGCAAAACACCTAACTAAAAATTTGAAAAACTTTTCTTTTTCTATAAAAAATTGGACTATTTTTAAATTGATTTTGATTAAAGTTCATTTTTCTGTAGAAGGGTTTAAACCCATCTCTTCAAATCCCCTTAAACAACTTTTCTTTCCAGAGTAATTCTCACTTTTTGTAAGGTTTGAAATAATAATCCAAGCTGTCGTCACTACTTGTCACACAATATTGCGATATCATACCTTAGATTCTGTCCATCCTTTGTTTAACCATACAGTCTAAGTTTTGCGCAGAAATATGTCTACATTAATTTCTCTTGACGAACTGATTTTTAATTTACAATATTTACTTTGGAGCTTTTCATTTCCTATACCTTTTAGCAATCTAAAATCCAAATATCCTAATTGAAACATTTGGGATTATCATAATAATGTTTTGATCCAGGAAGCCTGATACTAACTTAATCTGGTCATTTAAATTCTCCTCAATCCAACTTAAAAATGAATTGACTAAGGTGTGCAAAGTTTATAAGGTTGGTACCAGCGTAGGCCAGAACAGTACAACAATGAAGCGAAAGAGAAGGGGAGAGAGATTGTGCTAGGAATATTTCCCCTATGCTCCCAATACTAAATCAGCCATATTCGAAGTCACATTTTAATCGACACGGTAATATTACAAAAACATTAATTACACACAGAAATGCTCAATTTCAAGGCGATTCTAATGACGTATAAAACGTTGAATTTGTTCCAGGCAGTACGAATCCTTTCTATGGAGACTGAAGGAGAAATTAACCGAGTTACATAGCCACAAGTATAGCATTCTCGCTCTTATAATAGAGATATGTATAAGCTGTTATTTTCCAAAATTTAATTATCATTATGTTTTAACTCTAAATTTTGAAATAATATTTCTCTAACCTTTAGGCTGTTAAGTAGCTTAAACGGCCGGTTTGCATTTTTATTTTTTGCATATTTGTGATAAGAAATTTATCTAAAAGTCAAATATTAAAATTATCACAAAAATCAAACGGATTTAACTGTTGCAACATTTTAAAGTGGTAAAATTTACAATTTCAGAATTGTAAATGTAATCCAAATTCATTCCAAATTTTTAATTTATTCTAATATATAAAAAATTGAACATTGTCAAATTTTTTCATTTTGAAAAGCTAAGTTTCATTTTGTGTAAATTAACAAGGAAAATTTCCATTTTTAACTTGACTATTCTAGTATAATTAAAAATGCTTCCATTTTTCATGAAAATGTTTTTAAATTAAAAACATCGATCTTCGGGTTGAAATATGATTTAGATTTTGAGACTGAAATAAAAAATTCATTAAGCTCGCCAAAATATGTTTTTATAATTTTCCCCACTGAACTGATTTTACTAATGCAAAATGTACAACGTGAACGTGTACAACTCGAATTGTTCTGTACTTTAGGGATTAATTCTTGTCTCAAGTTTTTTAACACTTGTTCAATAAACAAATTTCTATCAAACAAGCATACCTTCTAACACTTAAAATTAACTTCTAAAAGTATGTATTATAAAATAGCATTCAAGAACTCCTCCTTTTCGTGTTAATATTTCTATCTGGGTTGCAAGGGAACGGTTTTTTCAAATAATTTAACTAATTTAAGGACTATACTTCAAAAGATACGTTAAGACAATTTTGGTGACCATAAGGTGGTCAATTTTTAACATTACATAACAATTACGAAATCGAAAGAAGCCGGACTGTTAAAACTCAAGCCAGGCCGTACAAAAGGTCGGCACGCCGCTGATCATAGTTAATAAACAATCAACGTAATTAATATAGCTTACAATTAATTTAAAAATTTAATGATTAAATAAGGACAATCGTAAAGTTACTATTCAATGCACACCTACTTACTACATTGTACACTTGCAAATACATACATTGATTAATTGATAGAACTTAATAGATTGTATCAATGTCTTGTAACGTCAATGCAGATAAATAACTGAATATAAATAGAGATAAAGTAAAATTAAGAAAAATAGAATTTAAAAAATGGACAAGATTTTATCTGGGGAATTATATGCGGATAGAAACTCGGTAATTAAAACTAATCTTGAGTTCGTTGGTCACAGCCTGTCTACCTTTTTATAAATAACAGTGCATAATTTTAATATTTAATGAATTACACATATTCCACTGTTGGAAATTGCATCGATTGACAGCAATCATTATACAAATCTAAGTTCAATATATTAAATAGAATACAACTTCAATACAGCAATTATTGTGTATAATTTAAAACTGTAAAAGATGACACAACAGTAGAATTACTTGTCCTCAGTGGACATGTAATTTTAAGTGCGTTTTTAGGTAGATTAGTTCAGTAAAACTCTTGTTGCAAATTAAGCATATGAATGGCCGTTCCTTGATGTGAATCCGCAAGTGAGAAAATAAATCCTGTGTCTGAGTAAAGGATGTTTCGCAAAAGTAGCATTTGTTGGTCTTTTCCTTGGTATGAACTCCAGAAATGTGCACTACCAAGTCTGCATTAGATTTAAATCCCTTTCCACAGATTCCGCATTTGTGAGGAAGGGTGTGGCTCTTCATGTGTATAGTCAGCTTGGAATTCGTTGCAAATGCTTTTTGACACAAAAAACAATGAAACCAAGATTCAGGATTCCCACCGACATTATGTTGGCTTATCAAGTGATATCGCAGAGCAGACTTATTTGTGTATTCTTTGCAACACAATTCGCATTCAAATCTAGCAGAAATTACCGAGTGTCGAGATTTCATGTGCCTTTCCAGTTCCACATTTCTAGGGAATTCTGAATTTTTACAAAACGTACATTTGTGTGGTTTTTCTCCGGTGTGTCTCATCATGTGCATTGCCAAGCTGGACTTGGTTTCGATCCGTGTGCCACATATTTTGCAATTAAATGAAGGATCATCTGAATGAACGCTTTTCACGTGTTCCTGCAATGTTTCTTTTTGTTTGAATGTCTTGTCACAAATACCACATGGAAATGGTCTCTCATCCGAATGACTCGATTTATGACGATTAAGATTAGTTTTCAATTTGAACTGCTTTGTACACTTATCACATTCAAACATATGAATAGATTCAGAATGCATTTGTTTTTGGTGCTGATTTAAATCTTTGCTAGCTTTAAACGCAGAACCACAAGTTGTGCATTTAAACGGTCGTTTGTTAGAATGTCTTGCAACCAAGTGTCTCGTCCGGTCACTTTTCTGTGTAAATGTTTTGTCGCACAAGGAACAACTGAAGGCTGGCTTTTCATCAGAGTGAATCTTAAAATGCCTTTTTAAACTCGCGGCCGTTGAGAATGATTTCAAACATTCTTGACATTGCAAAGGAGTCGAGTGTTTTTTAATTGATTTGAACATTGTAAACAATTACTTTAATTTCCAATGTATTGTATCTGGGTTGTTTTTGGAAGACTTAATAGAGTAGGACTTGGGCTTTAGACTGTAAACTGACCGACTTGCAGGGACGAAATGATTATTCACGTGAAACTTACATGTTTGAGATATGCATTAAATTTTAGTCAACCCCCACAAAGGTTTTTGAAGCCAAACCCCTTTTAAATCCTCGGAGAATTTGATAATGGGAATTACTATATGTATAGACTATTTCCTCCTATTCTATGTAGATGTGACGTAAACTTAAATTTAAAAGTTGTTTATATTGTTTCTATCCTTAATTTCAAAGTTTGAGCCTAAAAATACATGCACCCTGATTCTTTTATTAGTGGCAAAAGGATTTGATATATTGTCCTTGTAAAAATTCATATTTAAATTATGAAAAAACCCATAAAAAATATTCAACCTGGATGGTATTCTCAGAAATATCCACTTCACTCAAAAGCCTGATTTTAAACGAACAAATATTCATCTAGTAATTTTAAGTCATACATTCAGCGTCAACATTAGTGGGTTCCAGATACCACGCTTAAGCTTTAAAGACATGCCTTCCTAGTTGGGACAGCAAGGGTTAAATTTATTTCTTGTTATTGAAACAATAACCGAAATATAAGCAGGCTCTAAAAATGTATCCAATCCCTTGGATCATATTCTCCGAAATTTCAACCGTGCTCAACAGCTTGATTTTAAAACCAGGGGATTTCATTTGAAGCCCATAGACTCAACATTGACACAACAAATAAAAAAGTTCCTTTGCTCAAGGTGTTTTTTCATAAAAACGTTCTTGAATTTTTGAATTAGTGTTTTGATTTCAATTTCAAAATGAACAAGTCTAGTGCACAATGTTCGAAATCCTTCTCAACGGATTCGAATCCAACACCACATTCAAGCGAAAAGGTATTCCGTTGTTCATTATGTGAAAAAAAATTCACGACGAACGGTAATTTAAAGAATCACTTGATTTATAAACACTCTAACGAACGACAATTTAAATGTGAAACATGTGGATCTGCATTTAAAACTAAAGGCAGCTTAAATTGGCACCAAAAACATATGCATTCTAAATGTTTTCCCATTTTTAAATGCAGAGAGTGTCCCAAGCAATGCAAATCTACGACAGATCTTCAGCGTCATGAATCCACTCATTCGGATGAAAGACCATTTCCATGTGAGAATTGTGACAAAACATTCAAACAAAAATATAGATTAGTTGAGCACAGAAGAAGCGTTCATTCGGAAAATCCTTCATTTAATTGCAAAATCTGTGGCAACAGGTGTTATACTAAGGGTGACTTATCCTAGCACATGATGAGACACACAGGCGAAAAACCACACAGATGTGAATTTTGTAAAAATACAGAATTTACTACAAAAAAGGAACTAAGAAAGCACCTGAAAACTCGACACTCAGTTATTTCTACTGGAATCAATTGTGACTTTTGTCACAAAGAATACAAAGAAAAGAATACTCTTCGACATCATTTGATAAGCCAACATAATTTGGGTGAGAATCCAGAATCCTGGCTTCATTGTTCCGAGTGTCAAAAATCCTTTGGTTCGAAAGCACGGTTGAATTTGCACATGAAGAGCCACACCCTTCCTCACAAATGTCACATTTGCAGAAAAGGATTCCCTCGCAATCGGAATCTTGAATTGCACATTTCAGGAGTTCATACAAGGGAAAAAATAAACAGCTGCTACTTTTGCGAAAACTCGTTTACACAGAAAGTGGTACTTTTTACCCATATACGGATTTACACCAGGGAGCAGCCGTTCAAATGCTCAACTTGTAATAAGAGTTTCATGTTTCCAAATCAGCTAACAATGCATTTAAAAAAACATTAAAAATACCCACCCCTTTTTGATCTACAATGCTGAAACAGGATTTATGTCCGTTTAGAATAAGAAAAAAATTGACTGAAATTCCTTGATTTAAAATAATAATAAATAGTATCAAATATATACCTTTAACAACTAATTATTATCATTGGATAAGGATTACTGACAATATTATGGAAAAAAATAAACCTTTTTGTTCTCAATGTTATTTTCTATAGTCTTATATTTACAAGCTAAAATAACGGTTGAGCAACTAAGGTTTGTTGAAGGTATGTTATAGCATATCATTTAAATTAGAATGGTTTTTGATTATTTTAAGGTAATAAAAGTAATTTTTTAATTTTAGAGTATTGGTTAAGTTGAAAAAAAAAATGTTATTAGTAATGGCTTAAATAGGATGTAAACTCACTAAAATGTTCAGTATGTTTTATGATTATTGTTAATGGTGATTGTACTTGAATGTAAAAATTGTAGGTTAAGTCTACAGATTCGATACAATCATTTATAATTGTTACTGCGGGATAATACGTTGAGTATAATAAAATCAATATTATTACTAAAGACTACTACGATTCGAATATTTTTCGAAAATTCTTTGATTTCAACTTTCAATATACCAAAATCTTCGTAATTTAATGCTGATTACGAATATGTAAATATTTGCCCGCGTCGTTCGGTTACTTTTTGAGATAATTGCCAAAAACTGCGAACAAAATCCCGAAAAAACACTTTTTTCAGATTTTGAATCACTATAACTTATTAGTGTATTTTTGTATCTAAACATTCCAAATACAAAAATCGTTGAACATTTTAAGATCTTTTGAATGGTAAAATAATATTGGAATTCGTAATTATAGTTTTGAAGATAATTGCCAACAAACTTAAAAAAAATGCAAAAATAAACTCAAATTTTGAATTCAAAAGCCTATACATTTTTCTAAGACAATTTGATTTGTAATTAAAGTGCACTAAACTTTGGAGAATTTATCGCTTACTATAATTGACATAATTTTAGATAACCGTACGTAAGAGTTTTTGAGAAAAATACGTGAGTTTTGGACAAAAAATCCTATTTTTTTTTCAAATAAAATATGATTTTTTTTATTTGACTCTAAACAATTTTTTTCGGCATGACATTTTACCACAGCTTATTGTAGTAATTTATACGGTAGTTATTGCTTATTATAATTTACATAACTTTGGATAACCGTACGTTACAGTTTTTTGAGAAAAATACTGAGTTTTCAGACAAAAAATTGATTTTTTTCAATGAAATTCTGTTTTTTTTATTTAACTCATTTTTTTTGCATTATATATGTATTACCAAAATTAATTAAGGCTAATATTTGGCTTTTTAATGAGCTCTAGATCCAAGCAAATGATTTTTTCAAACTTGTATAAGTGGCAACGGGTTGGCAAAGTGAAGCTTTGCCAATTTGTTCCGAAATTAAAAGTTTGCCAATCCGAAATTCCAATTCGTCGCAAATAGTATTTATTTTCTCAAAAATTGTAGCGTACCGATATTCAAAGTTATGTGAATTATAATTAGCAAAGACTACCGTATAAATTAACGTAATTTGCGGTGGTGAAATGACATACAAATAAATATATTTAAAGTCAAATAAAAATAAAATATTTTGATTGAAAAACAAAAATTCTCAAAAACTGATATCCAAAGTTATGTGAATTCCCCAAATTTTATTGTACCTTTGACCTTAATTCCCAATGTAATTTTGTAAAAAAAACCTCCAGAACAGCTTTGCATAGCCCGAGCCAGAATTTGTTACAATTTTGGCTTTTATACCCACTTTTAAAGATTTGTTGGACTAACTTGTTATTATTATTATAACATAAATATTTTAAACATTTTTGTTAATATTATTTGATTAAAATTATAAACTTCAAAAATTCGCATTTAAGAATATCATCTACATTTTGGGAAAATACAAAACTGCATGTAAATATGTATGAATAACTTTAATTTTTGGTTGACAAAAATCATGAATTTAAAAAATTCACATATAAATAATGATTTAAGTTTTAACAAAAGTTTAAGCAAAACAACATGTACAAATAAGTGATATTTAAATCAATAAGATATGAGAAAAATCATGTGTTGTTTACTGTGTAACTAAACTGGAACTTTGTAATCCTTGAATTAATTATCCTATGCTGTGAGTTTAATTTAAATTTCTAAATTTCCAAGCAAAAAATATCAATTATAATAAATAACATTTATTATGATCGATTGTAAATATTTCCTTATGTTTGTAAGATCATTAAAAATCGCCGTTTAATTAGAATAACCAGAATAGTTTTGCAGGAACAAAATATCCGTTGAGATTTGTCGAGTGGTTATTAAAACATTCAAATGCTTGTGTTCTATAAATATATTTAGTATCAGCCAATTAAAGTTTGGAAATAAAAATATTTTATCTTTCTGATAAAAAAATTGGTTTTTACGGTTTTTTTTTAAACTTAGCGAACAATCACTTTTGCTTAATTGATAAAACAATTAGTAGAGGCTTAATTTACATGTTAACATTTAATTCAGATTGTGAAAATAATCAGTTGATTGTGGTTTTAAAATAACGATCATTATTTAATACAATAAGTAAAGAAAGCTTAATGTAAATTGTCCTAAATCAATCTTAACCAATTGTAACGATTTAAATTTGTCTTTTGAATAATTATTTTAATTGTAATCAAAGAATTCTAATATCTCGTCGTAAGCCGTAATAATCATTTTTTTCATAAAAACGGATTTTAACAATAAACGTTGCTTTTGACAATAGGCCCTGAACCAGTTCATTTTTTTGTCTGTTAATACTCAATTATAGTTTTGCATTCCATCCCAAAAGTATTTTTTAAAGATAAACCTTTTTAATCTTAAGAATTTGACCTGTCTTAGAGGGTTAGAATTATAATATACATGTATACATTCTATAAACCTTTTTTCTAAGCCAGCAGTCAGGGGAAATTAAATACCAAAATTGTTTTTGATTTTTCTAGCCTTCGCTCTTAGGCTTGAGATTAAACGTGCATTCTTGTTATTACTTGGTAGGTTCAAGAAAGGTGGGATTTATCATTTTTTGTCCTTTTAGAAATACCAAACATATATATATACAGGGTCTAAAAATGTAGCTAACCCCTTAGGTGCAATTCTCGGAAATCACAGCCTCACTCAGGAGTTTGATTTAAAACGAAAGAATATTCATTTAGTAATTTCAAATTCACGGGCTCAGAGTCATCACGAGAAATAATCAGCTCCAATCGGTCGAAAATTTTCAATTCTTGAATCGGTGTTGAGATTTAAATTTTAAAATGAACAAGTCTAAAAGTATTCAGAAACCATTTCATTGTGCAGAATGTCCCAATTCATTCTCAACTACCTCACACTTAAAATCCCATTCAAAGATTCATTCGGAAGAAACGCCATTCAGTTGCCCCCTTTGTTCAAAAGAATTCAAACATAAGAATAGTCTGAAAGACCATACGGCTTATAAACATTCTAACGAACGACCATATAAATGTGCAACCTGTGGATCTGCCTTCAAAACTAATAGCAACTTAAATATACACCAGAAACAGATGCACTCTGAATCCATCGCAATTTTTGAATGTAAAGACTGCCCGAAACAATTCAAAACGAAATCTGAACTCAATAGTCATACATTGAACCATACAGATGAAAAGTTGTTTCAATGTGATATTTGTGATGAAACATTTAAACGAAAATGTGAACTACAGGTGCACATGAAAAGTGTTCATTCATAGGATCCTTCATTCAATTGCAAAATATGTGACAAACGGTTCGGCACAAAGGCCAGCTTATCAGAGCACATGATGAGGCACACTGGAGAAAAACCACACAAATGTCAATTCTGTAAAAATACAGAATTCGCTTCAAATAGGGAACTGCAACAGCACATTATAGCTCGACACTCAGTTACCACTGCAACATTCTATTGTGACTTATGTCAGAAGGATTTTAAACGAGACGCCGATCTTCGTTATCATTTGATAAGTGCACATAATGTGGGTGAAAATCCGGAATCTTGGTTTCGTTGTTCCGTTTGTCAAAAAGCATTTGCAACGAATTCTAAACTGAATGCACATATGAAAAGCCACACCCGTCCTCACAAATGCGGAATCTGTGGAAAAGGATTCACTTGCAATCGGCATTTGGAAGTGCACATTTCTGGAGCTCATACGAAGGAAAAAACGAACAAATGCTACTTTTGCGAAAAATCAGTAAACCGGAAGGAGAAGTTCTTCTCTCATTTGCGGATTCATACCAAGGAGCAGCCATTTATATGCTCAATTTGTAAAAACAGTTTCTCCCGTCCATACCAACTAACAATGCATTCAAAGTTACATGAAGCAAAGTCTTTTACTTCAATTCCTTTGTTCGTATTTAAAAGTTGTAAATAGTACCAAAATAATAAATTTATTCACTATTATTTATTAAATATAAACGTTATTTAAATGCGTATTTAACTAGTGTTTAACCGAATTCTATTTCCCAACAAAAAAATGTGTTTCTTTTTTTAATTTTCACTTTCTGTTGATTGTTATACTAATATTATTCCTTTTTAATTAAATGAGACAAGGGATAATCAGTTATTTTTCTGTATTCAAATTTAAAGCCATTAGTGTAATATTTCAATCTTATCTATTCCAATTAAATAAACAATATTATTTAAATATTTGTGTTCGTAACCTGTGTACTAAATATGTACTATGTATACGATTGTTTTTTTATCCTAATGTTTTTTAATTTGTTGTAACCGAAATCGATTGTTTCAATATTCAATTTTTTGTTTTATTATGGTTGGCGGGGTTGGGCTACAAATTATCATTGTAAATAAAGGATGGGTTCGCATAAGGATTTTTCATTAGAATGTTTTAGAGGACCAAAAAATACATCGGATAGGATAAATTTTAAAAAAAGTTTAAATTCAAAGTTTCTCAGGAAAAATTCATAAAGATTTTTTTTAGTATTACGGGTATAGGGAAAGGTACTTTTTTCTCGATTTTTTTTCGCATGGAA
>JAQGBQ010000754.1:0-16698 GCA_034698485.1 Vertagopus arboreus
TCACAGGTTCACTTAATTCAATTTAAAAATGTATTTTAAATTTGATCTCATACCGATAAGTAAAAGTATAAAAGATTGTATGCAGTAGGATCCCTTGTAGACACTCGACAGTTTTTAGATTGGCAAAATTAGTAGTTGGAAGTGAAGGTGAAACTTGCATCTCTATGGGATCTTCAGTATGTTTATACATAGATTATTCTTAAGCAGCTAAACTAAGGAGTATATTGTTAGAGTAGCCAGAGGCTGTGCTACTACTGCTACTAATGTAATGTTTATATTGTGGAAGTAAAAGGAAGAGAAAGGAGCCGATAATTTACACTAATTGTACCTTAGGAGGACTTCACACAACGATAAAATTGGTTCAGATATCTCCCATTTAGAACTAATGTACTTTGTCCTCGAGGAAAGCATAGCTTTTGTGTCTCTCTGTCTCCTTCAAAGTCTATTTAAATTAACGGTATTACCCCTCCATGTTGTCATTACCGTAAATCCTGTACCCTCTGTTCTTCTTCTAGGACAAACAGCAGACTCTCTATATAGATAGTAGATAGTAGTATGGAATCTTCAATAGAAACTATTTGTAGCAGTGCCGGATATTTTCCGTCTGTTTTCTACAAAGAGAAAGAGCAGATAAGTCGTTTAATCGAATAACGTCGAAAATTGGCCGTAAATTAGTTCAATGGGACTTTTCTCCTATAAGAGTATAGAACTATCTGAACTTTCAAGAGTTTGTTTAAACCTCACTTTTTCTAAGGTCTCTTGTGAATGTTGTGAAAAGTCTAGTTGTACATAATCGAAAGAGCATTAATTGTAAGGTTTAAACAGGTTATCAAGGCTAAGTTTAATTGTTGTTCAGCACGTTGGAGATTAATATAAACATACATAGCATTGATTAAAAGCAGTAGTGTGGGTTAATCTGTTGTCAATTTAGAACAATTAATTATCAAGGTTTTCTATATAGTTGTTGTAATCAATTTGCTCGTTACTTGTAATTGAAAATTAAATTGTAACTTTTAGAGGTATTAAATTTTTTTTTATTTGTACAAGGCAGTTTGAGTAATACCGTTTGTTTTGTTTTAATTCTAGGTCCTGAACCAAAGGTTCGACCAGTCCTAGTTTACATACATGGGGGAAAATTTGCCTGGGGAAGTGGTAATTTGTCAGACGGTACAGTTGTGGCTGCTTATGGTGATATTGTATTCGTATCAATCAACTACCGTTTGAATGTTCTAGGTTAGTGCATTTTTAAAATCTTACAAAAAATTATTACGATTACCTGGATTTTGATAGATTCAAAAAAAAAATTGTGTTACAGGATTTTTGAACATCAATGCGGTACCTAACAAGCCCCGTGTAGCAAATTATGGTTTAATGGATCAGATCGCAGCATTACACTGGATAAAAGAAAATATAATAAAATTCGGAGGTGATCCGGATTCAATTACTTTAGCAGGTCACGAAGCTGGAGCAGCCTGTATCCATTATCTCATGGCATCTCCGGCCGTTACACCAGGTAGAAAATTTTATTAAGGAAATTCCACATATTATGATACTATAGTAAATTTAAAGTTCTAAATTAAAGTTCATTTCATTCCGACAAGACATAACCATTCCCACCTCGCTTTCTGTCTGATTCTGCTTTCACATATTTGACAATCTAAAACAATGGTTGATTTCCTCAATAAAATTTCAGGTTTATTTCATCGAGCAATCCTTATCGCTGGCAGCGCCCACGCACCATGGGCTCTTGTCTCAGACCCCTCATCAGCAGCAGCAGCGTTGGCTCAATCATTAAACTGTTCACTGTCAAGTTCCTCCGGAAGTAATTCTTCCAGCCCTGTTGGCAACTCATCTGCTCATTCACCAGCCCCACCCCCAACTTCTGCCCCCTTTACCTCTTCCTTATCATCGTCCAGGAATGGGAGGCCTGCAGGGCCTTCACAAGATCCCATCTTTGAGTGTATCAAGAACAAACATTTCTCTGAATTCTCCAGGCTAAGTCCGCCCAAGTTCTCGACAGACTTTGGCCCTAGTATTGATGGAGTTGTGATCAAACCTAATTTTAGGGTAAGAAATAATCCTTCTCTTCTTCTCTCATCGTATATATTACATTATTACCTTTCTTTGCATTTCACCACGTGACTTGAAATACGATATGAAGTTTTACCCTTTTTTGCCCTTCTGGCGGATGTGAGGAATAAAATTGTCTGGAATAAAACCTGATTTCGAATTCCGATGAATTATGCTCTGCTGTCTGTGTCTTGGGAAAAGGCTCTGACACTTCTACTGAATTACTAATGGTTTTTACCCAACGAAGAGCTAACTACTAAAGCCTCCTCTGGAAAAAGTGACTGAAGGGATACTATGGTAATAGTTGGTACTTACTAGGTACCAAAAAGTTGTCCAAGCTCTAGAGAATCGGCTTGACTTCCTGTCAGGAGGGAGTGGCTGTGAACACGGGGCTATGTAATATATATTATAGTAAGGATTGTGTACATACATATCTAAAGAGACGGGTGATTAATGAAAAAACTTGTTGTCCTCTTCTCTGTCTCCCTGAAGAAGAAAATGAATTCTAGACTGGAATACTGATCTTTGCTTGTAAATACCCTATATTATTAGTTAGAGGAATATATTGTTCCAGGGAAATATAGGTCGGCTATGTGATTCTTCTTGGGATGTGATGATGATGATGATAGTAACTAACTAAAAACTAACGGCAAGACTTTTTTTTGTTTCAGGCAACGAGTGATTCCCAAATGGGGAAACGGGACGTGTCTAAAAAATATGACTTACTTTTCGGCCTTTCATCCTTGGAGAAAATGACCACATTTAGTGAGGTATGAATTCTAATCTTGTTATTCCCTTGTTAGACTCTTTTTCTACGTGATATTGAACACTGAGATGGATTGGGTCTTAATTGAACTGGGGATTTGCTACCTTCGTTCTTCCTTGGCTATTCCATATTTCATAACTAGAACTCTAAGAAGTTCAGTGAACTATACCTGCTAATTCCAAAGACCTAATAATAATAAGCAAAATCCCCGTGGTATAGTTATAAGAATATGAGATACTGAATGAGAGGCTGTATATATACAGTCTTATAAGGAAAGTGTGGAATGACATGGTTCTGGTCTTGTGAATTTTGGCAGAATGACTTGCAGTTTGGATTTGAGGGCCAAAGGCGTGACGCAATTTTACGAACACTGATCAGAAATTCCTACCGTTTCCACCTCAATGAGATTCTGGCCACGATTACGAACGAGTATACGGACTGGGAAAAGTAAGTGTGAACGTCTTAACCTTCAAACATCACTGCTTTCACTATATATATATATACTAATAGACAGTACTATATACATACATATACTGCTGCATTCAGTGGACAGTATAAGCATGTACTTTGTATGAGGAGAAAGTGCCAAAACCAAAAGTAAGAGTCCACTATGGCTAAAAGAAAGTGCCAAACTGTGACGGAAGTTACGAGCAAAAACAAAACTATAAATAAAAGTTGTGTGACATTCAACATTTCTCGTGGTATAAGTAAAGGCGAATGTATATGTAGTATCCAAACGAAATTGGAAATCAAATAGATGATTATACTATGTAGTAAATTCCAATGAAAAAAGTTAGTAATTTCTCAAAGATTTCTGTAATTTCAAAATTAAAATCAAACAAGAGAGAAAATTAAAAGACTTGTTTTTTACTTCTTTGTAAAGTTTCAATATAACATAATTATAAAGGACCCCATGACTTTTACTAATTATTCAAAGAAATCTTTTTAAAATTTAAATGTGTTATGAATGAGTGGACAAATATTCTTCAACCTCAGCATTCATATTCATTAGTAAACAGAGTTTAACAGAGTGGTTTCATATTCTATCCCTAGAAATATATCTCTGTTCAGTTCTTGTATTTGTGGTGTTTCATTTTGTACGATATGAATAGGCTCATTATTAACAAATGCATACTACTATCCAAGTCGCAGAATTGAACAAGACTGCAGTAGTATGAAGATCATAACAATAATATAGGGAGAAAGAGACTTACACTTTACAGGAGCTCATCCGTAACTGTCGCATTAATTCTCTAAAAGTTGCCATCGTTTTGCAGAGATTTTGAGGATTTGACTTCGAAGAGGAAACTGCTGCGCGTTGCAATTTGCAATTGTGAATGTTAACTCTGAATGTGAATGAAACGCTTAGTTTTCATATTCCTCTCCTCGTCCTACTATAATGTGATGTGTCAACTTAACGAAAGAGTTAGAATCCAAAACTCTGTAAATCTCTGAAAGTTAGAGAGAGAGAGACTCAAAGTCAGGACAAGTAGTAGAAAGTAGACATAATCATCGTCATCATCATCATTGCTATGATTAGAAGAGACGCGAAGGAAATTCAGCTTTTTACTAACTTTAATCCATGCACTACTCAACAAATCTCATTAGTTGCATTCAAACTGTCAACTTTTTGCTCTATATTTAAGAGTAGCTACCTAGATCTCTATATATCAATTAAAATACATAGATGTGTTTGACAACAGGCTTATCCTTCATCCTAAATAACTACTAAAATGCACTTTTGTAATTACTTTCGAGTTGTAAACCCGTTTGGAAAGTTAGAGTCTCGACTCTGATTAGTTTAATAGTAGTGGTAATGAGATTAAAACGTGTGCTTACTAGCTTATATATATAATATGTTTGCAGGTCATCAACTCATCCAATCCCTACAAGGGACCTGACAGTAAATGCTGTAACAGATTGCCTTGCCCTTGCCCCCGTGATCGCTGTCTCAGAGTCAAATCAAATCAACAGAGGGTAAGTTAAGTTACACAAGAAGCTTGATTTGTTTCCATGTAAGTATTCCTCATGTACTTTTATACTTGATTTCAGATTCTTCTACGTATTTGACCAAAGTACTAAAGACGGCCTTTATAATCAGTTCAGCTCGCAAGGACAGGTCAGTATTCATCAATTTTATTGTACAGTTTGCGTCTTCATTTCCTATTAAAAGCTCCAGTTAAAAGTTTTAATTCCTTCTTGCTCATATTGTGCGGGCGGAGTTTGCTCTTTTAGTTTTCACCACCCGGGTTTTCTCTTTCGTACATAATAGTATTAGTTTCATTGCAAGTGCCAGTGCCAATAACCAAAAAACCACAGGGAAGTGCAAATATAAACAGGAATTAAAGTATATCCAAAGCAAGGAGTTTACTATTACTTTTATTGTTTGTAGGTCCAGCCTACTTTCACTATAATATATTATACCACACCGCAAAATGAATTCTACTGAATAGATACAGAGAGAAAGGCAGGCAGAGGCAGCAGAAGCAACTAAAGAATTTTGAGAAGGCAATCTGCAGGATTTAATTAAAATCATTAAGTGCCCCCACTTACGCACGTACGACAAAAACCATCCAATTCCATCTAAACTTCAATGTAGAATCCAACAGCCTGAAGTGCCAGGCTGTCAATCCCTTGTTGGAAAAACAAACAATAAACTTCCAACAAAATTCAACCTTTAAAAGCCTTTTAGATTTTAGATTCAATTCAAGGGCTACTACTTTTACACCTACAAGTAAAATTTCACATGGGTGTGGAGTGAATGAGATGGGCTAGACTTAAAATAACAGAACGCTTGAATAATACTCACTGGATTTGAGCTAATAGAAGTTTAACATGTAGCCAAAACATACACATAAAATAATACCGGATGTAAATGTAAATACTTGATCCTTAGCTGCTAATGTCAATAGTCACCAGGGATATACAAAAGTACTAAAAAGGCAGTTCGGATGACAAAATATTAACAATTTCATCCTGTTTACAATTTTCATAGGGGTTTCGATTGGAAGCATTTGTACATTTGTTCAAAGAATTAGTATCAGATATATTTTAATCATACATAATATTTCTCCCTAAAATTTGATAAGTAGAAACGCATATTTAGCTAAATGAGTTTAACTGACAGATATCCTGAGGTCATGTCTTTTCTGAATAACTGAATCGTGAGCTGCCTTTTCTACGTAGTAAAATTTCAATGACTGAGGTTTTTAGCCTGCCATAAACTTGCGTATAATATGTCATGCTATTCTACATGCTGTGGTCTAGTTGCTGACATCAATGGCCAAGACCGTCTATAGAACCCACCAAGTTACTTTCACTAATGGACCAGGACCTTCATACGTTGTAGATGTATAGAATAACAAAATCGCTTTGATTAGAATTACAGAATGTTTTTAGAATGACCAAATTGGATGGCACTTTTTGAAGGGAGAGAGCTTGGCAGGCATTGAAATGACGTTGATGTTTTTCATGGCAAAATCCTCACATATTTATTCTGCTGGTTTAGAACTCTTGAAATAGCTCTATATATTTAAATTCGACCTCCAAGTTGGATGGTGAAACTAGCAAGATTTTACGAGAGAAATTCCCAGTGAAATATTTATTTTACTTACGAAAAACGAGACACCCTCTCAACAAATCTCGACCTCTCAACGTCGAGTCTGCAATCTAGAATTTAGAAATCTATGAATGTTCTAGAAGTTCAGGAACCCCATTGATGTAGTGATAGAGTTAGAGTTTTTACAGTTTGGTATGTTTGAGTTGTTAGCTTCGATTAGATTTTAGATTTACGAAAAAGGAACATCCCAAGTCTAAAGTGGTTTTACCATTAATGCAATAGTTCTATGTATTCTTCACTCGTATTTTTCCAACAGGAGCAGTCAGAGTATAAACAAGATTTTGTTGAACTGGTAAAGTAGACAGGAGACACGGCCACAAACTGTATAATGATGTATGGATAGGGTCTGGTGTTTGAGTTTTTGGTTTTAGGGGGATTCAATATGCTTAAAGATGTGACTGAAATTTTAATGAATCTACTTTTTGGTCATAAAATTTAACCTAATGTATTGGCAATACAAGAAAGAAAAAAACATAATAATATATTGTCAATTATTTTACTACAAAGTGATGCATTCAAAATGTAGTGCTTTCACTTTTCCTAACCAGCTTTTAAAGGAGACCTGCATATTTCTAGTAGGAATATATTTTCCTCTTGTAAACTCTTTGTCGCTAATTTGTAAACTGTTTTTGCATTCTGTATCTTTACAAATGTTTGTTTCTGTTTTTGTAGCGTACGGGTGGTGTAGGTGGAGAAGAATTAAATTACATGTTGGGAGCCCCATTAATAGAAGCACTGACGGGCCATGTCCTCCCTTTCATCCCACCGCCCATACCAAGCAATTACACTAAGTCGGAGATTGCTCTATCTGAACTTCTAATCACATTTATATCCAATTTTGCTCATACGGGGTAAGTTATTCAGACCATTTAAATAATAAAATAGCAAATAAAATGTCGACAAATTAATTACATGTTTACAGTACCCTGTATTTAGCAATGTTAATATTTGCCAGCCATTAAAAGTGGTAATAGTGACCGTTTTAAGATTTATTTGTAATAAAAAAAACATTGATTTATTTTGCCAGAGACCCGAATGAACCTACGAGTACTAAGGGTGATATCCCATGGCCCGTGTCCAAAGAGCGGAACCGGTTCAAGAGTACCGTTTGGGAAGCTCATGATCGCCTACACCAAAAGTATTTAGAAATCTCGGCCAATAAAATTAGAGTACGCACCCACTATCGGGCTCATCAAATGGCCATTTGGCTCAGGTAAGATAACTTTGAATTTGTTTTATTTTTTAAAAGTTAGTCAATTTAAGACTTACAATTCAGTTCGGTACGGTATTATTAATACAATTCAATACATCTAAAATTCAATTCAATACCATACAGAAATGCTAAATATTTATGATATTGTACTATCAGATCTGGAACTAAATTAATATTCCCATAAAGACTAATTGATTAAATTGATCTGACATGTGTGTGGCGTGCTGTTGTAATTTCAGACTTGTGCCCGAATTACAAAAAAGCGGAGCTCAGTTTGCCTCAGGTCTTCATAATCGAATGAAGGGGGGCAATGACCCATCTCTCTACGTTGGAAAGTACGTGGGAAAGTAACTAACCTTCCGGCTAAACTAATTATCTCTTTCTACTACTACATACTACTATGCCTTACCTTCTGCTTCTTGCTTCCACAAACATGTTTTTCCTCCTTCCGTACGTCTTCTCTTGTGCAACATCATACCTTCCCGTGTCTCGCTTTTATATTATTATTATTATATCAAGTTCACCCTTCAGAAATGAGAAGACCAACCAGAAACCAGAACTAACTGGAAATATAATTCTCATGTACCTTCATGTGATGTCATGTACTTTCACTTATTTGCTTTCTTCTTCCCTCGCTTTTATATATCCTTGTAATTGTATTTCGAATGTATTATGCTTTACTTATCTTATACACGAGAATCTAGATACATACTTGCTTCTGCATTCGTTGTTGTATGTGTGTATAGTCATTCTTGAAGAATTTCAAGAATCCTTGCTTTCTATTCATTTGTTCTTCTTCTTCTATTCAGAAATAAAGTGTTTCTTGGGTGAAAGCACTTTTTGTTCTTTCCACATAACTTCTATTGAAATATGACATTTTCCCGTATTTTGAATCTAGATTATAAATTTCGACTAAGAAGCACTTGTTTACGCTTACCTCTTCTGAATTTCACAAAGAATAATTTCTACTCGACTTGTTTCTTCGTTTTACCTTCGGCATACAATTTACAAGTATGTACATACTTGGATTTATTATTTTTATTCTATGTAATAGGATGAAATGAATGTGTTTAGATCTAGAAAAAATGTAAGCTACTTCTTGTTATTTCTTTGGTGTGTTGTATATGCACAGAAGACTCAAAGAATGTTGTTGCCTTATCATAGATTGTAGGTTAACTAAAATGATATATCCCCATTTCATATATGATTCAAGAAGGATTCCATGTTCTAGAATTGTGGACTTGTAGAATTTCTACAATTTCTTTAGATGATATAGAAAAGAGTTGCGATTCTCTCGAGGGTCTTACCTCTTGATTCGTCTTGATATTTATTTCCCCATACTACCTTCTCTTTCCTCACTTTCTTCTATTATCTCACATCTCTTTCAACTTTCACAAATTATTGTTTGTTTCTTTTGTTTTCTGATATTATATATTATATTTTCATCTTCACATTATTAACTTACTAAAACAAGGACGAAAGGCCCAGAAGCAGTCATCTTCTTATTTATTCTAAGACTTTTCTGTTTTCACTACCATCGCATCTGACCTGACCTTTTTGTCCATAATGCACAATTCCGAATCTTATACATATATGAAGATGTGTTTGTACATTTTGTCACACTGATCCAATAGATTACATGCTGTACTTTATTGAACTGAAACTAAATTTATGAACGAACCATCTTGAGATTTTAGGAGCTAGAAAATTGCCAAACAAGTTAGTTTGCATCCTCAAGTTTAGAGTGCTTCTAATGTGTAGTGGATATCTACATGTCACCCTTATCGCTTAAATTTATTCTCTTTGTTTGAAACAATGCAACATCTTTTGAAACTCGGAAGCATTCAAGATATGCTTGGAAATATAAAATGTACTTGTGAATTGTCTTGTCTACCGAGGTAGGTTCTCTAGGTTTTAATTTGCAAAGTAGTGTTAGAATTTAAGATAATAACAGAAGCATAATGGAAATACGAAAATGAAAGCAAGGTTTCGTCATCTTAGGCATAAGCTGAAGATAAGTTCAAGAAATGGAGTAACAAATGGGTAATGAGGGTAATTAAAATTAGGAGTAAAGTGCTGGGATTAATTACCCTCTCTAGTCTCTGTCATATTCTCAGTATAGTACAACTCAATCTACACAGGTTGTAGTCCCTTGTTTATTTTTTTAGTACTTTAAAAAATACCAAATAATTGTTTCTGGAAATTTTAAAATTAAAATGGGTAAAAACTTGTGTAAAATTTATGTTGAGACTGTACGCATATTTATCTATCGTTATTTAAATAAGATGTAGAAATATTTCATTGGAATTTTAGAAAGAAGCAATATTTTATATAGACTTAGAATTGGATACGAATCTACTCAACAAGAAGTAGAGTAGATTTTATATGTACCTCTTGAAGAAATAAGTTCCTATATAGGAGTTTCTTTGTTCATTAACATTAATTATGCTGCGACTAGCTACTCATTAAACTCAAGAGTCCTTTACCCCTACACACTTTTGAGGCTTTGAAAAACTTTCAAAGAGTCTTTCATTGGGGAAAAAGTAAACGAATTTTTGTTTGCAACTTTTAACGTGCTTTGCTATGAAATATTAAAACTTGCTTTCTTTGAGTTGTTGTCATTTGTCGTGATTTTCTTTTGCAAGCTGAATGATAACAAAAAATCTACTACCAATTTTAGATTTTTTATTCAAAGTTTGACTCATAAAATATTTTTTTGACAGGTTGAGACAGCCACTGGATGGAGATGACTCTTTGTTACATCATGTTCCATCAATTCTAGACATCGTAGGCTACCGTGAAGACATGATTGATTCGTCAGTGCTACAAGCATCTGCTACAGGGTCAAATGTCAGCGGGGTCAATCGTGCCCCTTCACCCCCTACAACTTGCTTCCCACTTTTAGCCTCTTCCTCTTCTTCCTCATTACCTGGCCGGGTCGGTGCTGACAAGTTTAATGACACCTTGGAGCCGTCCTACTTTTCACCTTATTATTCTACTGCCCTTTCAGTCACCATTGCTATTGGTAAGCATATTTTATTTTTCTTAAGTAATCTTTGCTTTGCTACTCTTGGATGTCAATTTGTTGATATCAGATAGAATTTGATTTTTAAAAAATATTAGATTAGCTGTGATGAAATGTAAATCTTTCGAAATGTTATTTTTGAAAAAAAAATTTCTTCATTGCACTTAAATCTGGTATTAATGATAAGAAAGACTAATTACCAAATTTTGACCAGGTTGTTCCCTTCTTATCCTAAACGTCTTCATCTTTGCTCTCGTCTACTATCAAAGAGATAAGAAACGGGCAGAGCAAATCAAGTCGTCAATCTCTCAGGAGAATTCCCAATCAAACTTATCAAGTAAATACGAGGTTCCAGAATTGCTCAAATCGAACTCAACAACAGCGACATCACTTCATCATTCTACATCTCAGCCAACCCTCCAATTAGTTCAACAACAGTCAACAGACTCTTCATGTCAAAGTGGTCCAGGTCAATCTACCTTTGGATCACCAATGTCACAATCCTCCCATCAAATTCATCAACATAACCAGCAACAACAGCATCAGCAGCAGCAACTTGCTCAACAAGCCTTGGCTCAACGGGGCATTTTGCTTTCTCCAACCCAAGCTAATCAAGGACATTCTCATCATCTGCATCATCACCCGATGCATCAGGGTCAATGTCAAGGACAAGTTCAGAGTCACTTTCCTACGTCAAATGCCATGGCTATTGCAACATTACCGAGGAGTAATGGTGGGGTCAGTATGGGCATTAGTCATTTACCTAAACCCCCTCCCCCTCCAAGAAATTTTAGTAACTTTTCTACTCTTCCACATAATATTAACAGGAGCAATCAGAATATTAATTACAGTAGTAATTTTGATGAGCTCAAAGTATAATTTATTCATATTCGTATTTAGTTGGTAAGAAATATTAAATACTAATTAATATATATATATATATGCATAAATCAAGCTATTCTAATGAGATGCGATTGTTTACGTTTCACTATACGGTTAGACATAAATGATGAGCTTCACGAAATCAATTTGTTTAAAACGAGTCTCTTCTATTAATTACATTTCTAGACATAATATCTCTCTGACATTATGGATGTTTGAGAAATGCTCAATTATATGAAACATATATGAAAAATATACGAAAACTACGATCTCATGGACAGAATCAGTGGGTCGTGACTTTTTCAAATTATTGGACTTTTGGAGTACTAGATATATACTAACTCAACAATTAGTTTTAAAATAATAAATGTACGTACTACAAATCAAAGTCAATCTTCTCGATTCTTGATGCGGAGGACTCTTCAGATTTAATAATTATATATCCGTGACATTTTCCTGATAAAAAAACGTGCCAACTTTTAATGAGAAGACATGTATAATATACATTTAATAAACATGTACTCAATCATTAAATAAGAAAAAATAACTATATATAGTTGAACGATTTCATTTTCAAATTTCCTATGCCCCTAATTTAATTAATAAAAAAATATCCACTCTGCCAAACTGGAACCTTAACTGTATACCCACACTCGAAAACAAAGTTGGCACATTGTAATTTAAACTATAATGTCAAGTGTGAATTGTGAATTTATATATCGAAGTGTTTAAAAAATTACATATTAAAGAATGTATTGTTGTTCTATTTATCAAAGTGAGGTAATTATTTGATCACAATATATATCAACAACAACGTTTGGGTCGTCAATCAAACCAGAAAGTCAATCCCATTTGGTCGAATCTAGCTGGAATTTGAATTCTTTAGACTATTTTCATCGATATCAAATGCATAAATGTCCTACACTAAAGTACCATCAATACGATTCAAGGGCCTTTCTCCGAAACCGTTGAAAACAACCTTCAATTGATCACGTTTCTTTACTAGAAAGGAAGGCCATGCCATTTCCTTGCCTGAAGGAAATTGTGGTACAATATTTTCTCAGCATTTCCCACCGGGACAGAATTTCCAAGAAACACTCTCGTTAAATTGAAACTTTTATAGATACAAAGCTGCGTTACATACAACAAGCTAAGCAAAAGTCTAGAGAGACTTATTTCAAGATATAGGTAAGTTACAACGTAAGTAATTCAGCAGTGTGTCCACGCCTCAGCGAATCTGTCCGTCAGTACATGCAGCTTGTATAGTACACAGGCAAAACCAGGCCAGATTTTTTCCCTATGAATAATTTACTAGGAGATATGTATACTACAGAATAAACTACCAAGAATACTGCCACAACAATATATATGTAGAGAGAATCGGCAGGTCGGAGGTCGGGTGAGTGAGTAACAGTAAGTCTTTGTTTATCTAAGCCCATTTATTAGTATAAGTACACATGGTCGAATCTTGAATGGTGAATAAAAGCCAAAACATCGAGAAAATACAAGCCTTTGGCATGAAGGAAAAAAACTTGCAACAAAAGAGAGCATATTTCAAGTCGACAGGTCGAAAATCATTTGCATTTGCAAAATTTTCCGATCTGTTTCACTTCGTCCTTCCGTGATAAAATGTTGTATTCTTACGTGTAACTACTGGGTGTGTAATCTAACTGTTCTCAATAGCTATTCTTTATTCCTATCTACATAGCATAGTGTTTCAATTCTACGCAAGTACTACAGATAGGACAGAAAACACCAGAGACCAAAGTGAACTACGTATAAAGGAACGCATATCATCTAAAAAGCCGCAGTCTCAAGTCTTAAGTCTTCTTGAGTCTCCTTAGTTTGAAACACAAAAGTATAAATATTTATGTGTGCCTTGTGAAAGGAGTGCCTGTTGTTTGTTGTGGTTTTTTTTAGCAACCTGAACTATTGCAATATATAGTTTCAGTTCGACTTTTAAGAGTTCGACCCAACAACTTTCTTCTCTTCTAAAAACTTTGAACTTTCTTTAAGTTTACTATATATAATCTATGAAAGACGCACCCACAAAGAATTTGCATAGTCCAACATCATCTACTATAACGACCTTAGAACTATATAGTCTCAAGAAGAGAGTGACTTTTGACTATACGAATAATATATTATAAGGGTATTATTATCTTTTTTGCAACCACCACCACTACTACAAGTATCACCCCTCTCCAACCAGGCGTTGTTAAGAGAGAAATGTAAACATATGCAAAAGGCAAGGAAGCATAAGGTAATAAGATGAGATAGCTAAGTCCTTCCGTAACTAAACATCTAAAGGAGAAAACCTCTTGCCTGAAAGGGACCTGAACGAATACGACATGCAAGGTTACACTCAACCGTAAACTTAGGCAGCTTTACTTTCACGTTTCCACGAACCAAAACTTTTCGTTACTTGAAACAAGTCCTAATGTTTCCAAGTTTGAGATCTATCCCAGGAGCGTAATGGCCTGAGTTTAAATTTCAGGTAAAAGCATAACCGGAACAAAATTCAATTTCATAAAACCAAAAAAAATCCACCCAGGTGAAAGCTGAAGAAAGCAATTTTGGAAATGTCATTTGTATTAAAAACCTTCCTTACAGGTCTCATTGCTTACTTTATAAATTTCAGTGTCAACGATGTCAACAGCCTATAGTAGTAATGCAATTAAACACAAAAAGGTTAAGTATATTCTGATATTGAAAATGAAACGTCAAAGCATTTCATATTTTCTCTAGTTCTTCGCAGTTGCTAGCTTAAAAGAGAAAGAACATAAGGTTGGTTTGATTTGGTTTAGAAATTTGTGTAATGTAATATGTACATATCTATAGAGAATCTAAACTGTCAGCAGTACGCAGTGAGTATAGATCTTGCAGTATAAGTGAGTGAAGTTTATACATACTCAAGTACGTATCCATATTACAAACTGAAATTCCCAGGTCAGTCCAAGCGTAGTATTTCATGAATAATTCACAAAGTGTCGAATAGTTATTCCATGTGAAACAAATTTCAACAATGTGCTGAGTTACGATGTTACATTCATCACTACTTGGGCGTCTCCGGTCTCCTTAAATATATTCTGTGTAGATAAACATTGAGCATATTATACTTCCAGTTATATATGTGTACATAGATATGCAGCACAACTCTTACATTCAACATTTACAATTTCGCAAAATTGTATGCATTATGCTCAGTGTTATATGATTTAAGTAAGTTTAGCCAAGTCAGTAGCTTTATTGGGATCTTTCACAATTCCTTTAAACTGCACTGAGGCCCAAACTTTTTCTAATAAGTTGAAAAACCGCTATAATATAATCGTCTGTTATGAACGGCCCCTTTTGGTATTTTTATATTTAAAGAAATGTAGGAATAAAAGTATATATGAAGAGAAAAGAAGTGAAAAATAGAATCTCGGAAAGACGATCTGAAAGCTTAAGATTTGAAAATATACTGTATTACTTTGTATAAAATATTGGTCCTTCATCTGAACATAAAAGTATGAAAGTGGGTCTTCTGGATCCTCCTTTCATTCTTTTCATGTAGCAAAGAGTACATCCTCTCTTGTTGTAAATTGTAATGGATGATGTACAAATAATATAATAGCTTTGGGGGTATAAAGTCTCTTATAAAATTCGATATATAAATATATGCGTTTGAAGATCCTCTAGCTGAGAATTTATAATGTGAAGGATTCTAGAATAAGGTTCATATGCCATTCCATTTGTGGGTTTAGATTTTGAAATTCAGAAGCTATAAATGATTACATTAACTGACTAGGCTATAAGAGAAAGTTTTGTTAAAAATTCAGTAATAGTGACCTGAAGCTGAACTTAAAAATCCTATCTACAATTGACATTGACATTCAAAAACGAAAGCATAGTTGTTTTTAATGAATATAATGGCTTCAAATTCCTATTTAGTATTTAACACTTAAAACGTATTAATTGAATTTTATTTAGGTTTTAGGAATTGTGTACTACCTATTGCCAAAGCGTACTAGAATTTCTATTCTTTTAAGATTAATGGTTTCCGAGGTATATAAAATAATTGCCTAAACCCCCATCAAATCCTATCATAACAATATTAAATCTACAATCGACAATTGAGCCTAGAAACAAACTTTTACCCAAAGGATTTCATCTTGACTAATAGAAGTACATTGTAATGAAATCCCCATCCAATAAATAAAAGCTAGTCCAACAGATGTTCACGAGCTTACCTAATAATTCATTTTTTGTTCTCGAGTGCCATAACACAATTACATACAACTACCTCCCAATCATAAGATCTTTAATCTAGTTTACATTTGACTCGGGAAGTTGGAGCAAAGTCATTCTTAAGATTGTAATGTATCCATTGGCAAGCGAGAATTGAACACAAGTCCTCCAGAGGTTTGAGTACATTTGGGAATCAAAAGGCAGAAGCAGTCCTAGAAAGAGAAAGACTCGTTCTTAGAAGAGCACCAGTAGTAGAAGAAGTGAAGAATAAGTGCCCAACGACTTTCTCCGTCTCCCGTCTTCACCAAAATCGACCCATTGTGTCTCACTCTCTCTTCTTTTAAGTGAGCTTTACTAGTTACTTTTTCCACACACTACAATATATTATATGTATATACAACATATCCTTGTACCGCTACTTTGTACAATACTGCCAGTAGTACTGGTATTTAGGTAGCATCCAAGATATCCTCCTCAGCCTTTGACACATGTATAAAGCCTGGAATGGAGAAGAGATGAGAAGTACGATGTTAGATGTTAAGAGTTTGATTCACTTTCTTCCATCGTTCTTTCCATTAGACTTGGCTGCTTCTTTTATTCTTAACGTCCCTTTTAACATCAGAGCATCACCACACATTGCCAAATTCTAAAGGTAAGAGGTAAGCTAATGTTGGGTCTCCTCCGCCCAACTTGGGAAAATAAATGCAGCTCCTATTTCAAGCTGCTAAACGATGATGTTTATTATGATCCTCGGTAGCACGGGTATATTAAAAGGCAGGGTCTTTTTCGTAAATGCTAGGCCATGTGCTTAGCTAAAAAATGAAGGACCAGGTTACTAACCACGAAAACCCTGTCACTATCCCTAAGAATACTTATTTCCGGATTACTAAACT